>PVJH01014709.1:0-55989 GCA_004026705.1 Nesogale talazaci | reverse complement strand
TAGTGAAATGTTAATGGTAAGAACACCTAATTACAATTTCACCTCTGTCCCTGACCTCATTATGTGCTCTTTTAAAGTAGCTTCTAACAGTTTGGGGTATGACTTTCTCTCTAGCCTACCAGGATGCATTGCAGGTAGAGCCTCCCTTAATATTTGTTCAATGAGGGACTGGATAGGTAAGTGTGAAACTACATTAAAACCCAGACGAACCCCTCCCCCCCTACTAATAAAAACTATATTAATAAAAGATAGTAATATTCAACAGCCACAAAAAAACTCAGAAGATTATGTATAGATTGAAAGCATTCTCAGTCAAGGTCTACTTAGGGAGAATGACTAGTTTCTACAAGTTTACATTTAAAAAAATATATTTTTTAAGAACTTTACATGCTTTGGGGTTTTTCTTTCATCAAAGAATTGTTTGTCCTTTTTCAAGTCCAAGGGCTTTGAATCAGTTCAGTCATGGCTGATGAAGTGCAACTGGAACAGATCTGAATTTTTAAATTTGGGCAATCTGGAGCAATAAGCAGAACAGTTTGGGGAATATTAAGGAAAAAGTATGGTTCCCAGCACTGGAAGGTGAGACTTAGAGGAGGCATAGTGGGGCTGGCTAGAAGGACCTGGATCTCCACCGGGACTCTGGCTTCTGTCAATGAGGCGCCTCTGCTTTCTTCTCTGCTCAACACCTGACAATCAAAAGATAGAATTGTTGTGCCACAATTAAGTGGCTCTGGTTTTCTAAGAGTGGTTTAAAGCTTATATTAGGGCTTTGACCCTTGATTTCCCCCATTCTGATTATTGTTCTGGCTTAACCAGATTTTAAAAGTTCGAATCTATTCTGGATTCCCTTCATTGGCCATGAATAAACAGCCAGTGGAACAGCCAGTTTGAAGTCCTGCTTTCCTAGTGATGGAGAATTTCACAATTTCCAAAGCAACATCCTCTGCAACGTATTTGAGGAGAACCTTGGTGCCCTTGGTTCTGTTGTAGATGCTTCCCAACCGCCCTCCGCCCCAACAAAACTCAACAGTCCTTAAAATGTCTTTTGAGTATTCCTAAGTCAAAGTCCTGCAGTTCAGCTCTTCATTTCAATTTAAAGTTTTCAAATATTTGAGTCTAGGCAATGCTTTCGGCAAAGTTAATGCTAAACATTTGTTATTATCATTTCTCCAAAGTCCTAGAAGAGCCAAACTGATGCCCTCGGGTTTTGGGGTTTTAGGGTGAAGGCAGGAAAAAAGTCATCCTCCTTTCAGAAAGAGCCCATTTGTACTCTTTATCCTCATAGCCACATCTGATTTTTATTTTCTTGTACTTTTGATTTCGAGGATTTTTAAGAACACTTTGCCTTTGTGTTAGTTAGGAGGGCTCTCTCTCTCAGCCTTGCAGAGCTGAGATAACATATCTGCCTGGTGCATATTTCAGTCCTCCGACAGAGTCAGTAAATCCTTTGCAGGGTATTTCAGATTTCTGCTATTGCGTGGCCTTATTGCAGTTTTCCCGTGTACAAATCCACCTCCCTTCTTATGAGTTTATAATGTTTACTGCCATAAGGTCTCCTTGTTTCTGTCAAAATTCCACAGCTCTGTCTTGTGATTTGCTTCATTATTGAGCTCTCTCCCTCTTGTGTTGGTTGTCAAAGAAATCAGATTCCTATCACTAAAAATAATATACTGTATATACTCACATATAAGCTGATTTTTTGGCACAATTTTAGTGCAGTTTTGTTGGTAAAATTAGGTGCCTTGACTGATATTCATGTTGGCTTATAACCGAGTATGTGTCGTACTCCTCATTCAGTAAAAGATCTTTTATCTTTGCTGTGTCAAAATGGAAATTATGGGCAGACTGTTTTAAGTCTTGTACCTTTTTCGATGTGGGAAAATGATAACTCCTCAAAAATATTTTTGAGGCCTTCATTTGAATGTATTATTTTGCATTCTTTTGGGGTATGATTTGTAGTACTATTTTTCAGTGCTCTTGTTCTCTGTTATAATTTTTGTTTTTAGTTTGGGCAAAGAGAATGAAAAAATACGTCTTGACAATATAAGTTTATTTTAATTTTCACTAGTTATCTTCTTCGGCACATTCTCATTAAACATTATTCTATCTACTTCTAGCACAGTCATGCATGTTTATGAACATAGTCTGGAAATAAATGGGAGTGATGTAAATGGCATGGAGGTCACAGTTGACCCCTGTCAGCTCATCACCTGCCCGAGGCTTATTGCCACAAGGCAGAGATCAGACTTACCTCCACCCTCCACACTTTAATCCTATTCTGATACCAAACTTTCTTCCCACAGCTGCCTTCTTCTCTGCCAAATTCTATGATGGCCACATGCAAGTCAGAGACTGCATTCACAATTCTGGGGGCTTAGCAGGGAGATTAAAATGAACGGTTCACCACAAGTCAGGATCAGTCCCCATTAAGGATACATAGCCTTTTGTCCACATGCATGGCTTTCCTCAACCAGTAGCCAAGTCTCTCTCTCAGGTCCTCCGCCAATCAGCCTATTGGCCTCTGCCTCCATGGGCCAGAAGCCTGATTGCTTCTCCGCCTTGCTTTCTAATGGTCTCAAGACACCCTCTCTGCTTTGTCTTGTTGGTCGTGGTGGGGCAGGCGGGGGTGGGGGGGGTGTGCTTTGCTCAGCCCATGTTCTCCAATGTAGCAGCGTCTGATCTCAGCCTCCATCACTCAGGCAGGGATATCACACATGCTTCCCTAGTACTTCTTCCTTGATGGTCCCAGAATTCTCTCTTTCTGCTTCTGAAATATGTCTAGGAGACATATGTCATATGTCTAGGAGAATGGCTATTAAAGGAACCAGTCCCCTCTATTCATGTTTCACACACCCGATTTGCAAAATCTCACCAAAGAATTGGGGGTGAGTTAAAGAGACCGGGACAGAAGTGCCATATGAAATTTCACTTCACCATGGGAATAAACTACTGTGAGTCACGTGGGTTAGAAAAAGATGTTTTCCAACCCTAATTCTATTTACACATTGAAATAAATTCTAGGGGATTTACATTACTGAATTGAAATTTTCCATTGACTTATTTAAAAATCAGAGACATGTTGGTAATCTGTTGAGTGTTTTAAGAGTGACTCCTCTGGATTATTTTTATCTTCAATGGCTCTCCAGTCTCATTCCAATACTGTGGAGATGTCTTACCTGATTTGCAGGTGACTGGTACCTACTTCCAGTCCTTCTCTTCAAAACCTTGCATTTTCCTTAACAGTTATTTGCTTACCCAGATTTACTTATAATTTTTCCTCGGTCTTTTTAGGCCATTTGCATTCAGTAGGTTTTTGTTATTTGATTCTGTGAAAACTAATGAAATATGAGTACAACTTTTTAAGCATCCTGATGTTCATAAAAGTAGATTTTTTTAGAAAATTGAATTTTCAAGAGGAAGATATTATAAAAGATTGACAACAGTAATAAGAGATGTAGATGGATTCTGCATTCAGTGACTTCACAAGAATATATTAAGTTTAAAGACACTGAAACAAAATCATGCTTATTTAAGGAAACAGGTTGGGGCTCCTGTCATCCAAAGAAAGGCCATGATTTCTCATCAAAGCCTTGGCTAATTAATGAATATTTATATATTTTGAGCAAAAATAGAATGCTTTAGATGTGAACACATAGTTTTAATTTTCTGATTCCCCACCGAAATTGCCGGTTTTGATTAAGCATTCCTTGGGAGTTGAATAAAAAGACTGCCACTGGTTTTCAGGTGAGAGTTCATGGAAACCTCTGAGCTATAGCTAGTTGATGCTTTAGTGCTCCTTATGACTTTCTGTTGTTTCATTCCTCGTTCTGTTCTTAGCTTATTTTGAAGAATCTTGCATGGTTAGAGTGCCCCGTTGAAAATTGTTGTTAGGACTTTTGAATTGGTCCCTCTCCTGGGGGCCTTTTGATTACAGAAGGAAGTGTTGCCTGGACCTGTCCTGTCTTCACGGTCTTTGACCTTCTTGCAGCCTCTGGGTAAGTCTTTCTCTTCTGCGCTGCCCTCTGCTTAACGAAGCACGCTGCCCTTCTTCAGAGACTGGCTCTTCTGGTCTTATGTCCTCGCGTGGTCTGTGAGATCTCACTGCGCACACTATTAGGGAGTCTTCTGGCTGGGCTTCCTCCAGGCCCGGCTTGCATGCTCTTCTGACAACCATGGTATTTTCAGTGTTTGTCACCACCACCATAATTCAGATGCTTTCATTTTTATTGGTCTTCCTGATTCATTGTCCTGCAACAATGGGCTTGGGCATAGGACCAATCGTGGGATGGCATAGGACTGGGCAGTGTTTCCTTCTGTTGGTCATAGCATCACTGTGGGTGTAAACGGACTCGGTGGTACAGAACAGCAATACTCCTTGTCCAACTTTCACATGTATACAAGACGGTTGAAAATGCAGTGACTTGGGTCAGAAGCAACTTTGTATGCACAGTGACTTCTTTTCATTACTTTAAAGAGATCTTGATGACTTGTCCACTGCAAACATTGATTATTTGCCTGCTGTTTCCATGGGTGTTGACTGTGGATCCAAGTAAAATGAAATCTTTGACGCTTTCAATCATTTTTCCATTGATCATAATGTGATATAATGCACTAGAGACTCTTGTCTTGGATTTTCATATGTAAGTAATTTGAAGCTTCTGCTTCCACCAAAGTCGTGTCTTCTGGTCATCACAGCCTATTTAAGAGTCATCCGTTATTCCTGATACTGTGTCTTTCCCATAGTCCAGTGTATCAGATTATTTGCTTAGCAGACAGTGAAAGGATAGACCTTGACACTCACCTTATCTCCTTCGAAACCACACAATATTGTCTTGTCTGTTTGAACGAGTACCTCTTGCTTTATGTAGAGTCTTCATGAGTTCCATGAACTGTTCTATAATTCCCATTCTTTGGGGTGGTACCCATAATTTCTATGTCCACACAATTAAACACCTTTGTATTGTCAATAAAGCACAAGAAAACACATTTCTAGTTTTCAAGCTGACATCAGCAGTGATGTCCTTTCATCTTTTTTGATACCTGGCTTGGATTTTTGTCTGATCTCTAACTATATATTGCAGCAATGCATTTTGAGCTGTGATGTGTTAAGGATATTGTTCAAAAATTTAGATCACCATTCTTTACAGAGCACAAATATGGATATCTTACAATTGATATGCCATGTAAGTATTTTCCAGAATTCATAGCATAGACAAGTGAGCATTCCTCCAGTGTATCTGTTTGCTGAAACATTTCCATTTGGCATTCTGTCAAATTCCAAAGCCAGTGCCTTCAGGGCAGCTGGGACTCCCTTCTTCAGTACCATCATTCGTGATCATAGACTGTCTCCTGGCATATGAGCAGCATCCAGTTGTTCTTGCTAAGAATGAGTGCTGATTTCTCATCTTTTGATGGTTTCAACTTTGTTCAATATTTTGCCCACAGAATCCTCCAATCTTATAACTCAAGATTTGTGTGTTTTACTCAGTGCTTTCAACTTGAGACATGTTGAGTAGGTTACTGATCTTTTAAATTTCACATCTGCACATCTGTCATAATGCTTTGTCTTTGTGAGACACTCTTTAAAACCCTCTGCTCAGATCTTTCATAATTTCTTCATTAACTTTTGCTACACTATATTCAAGAGCAAGATTCATAGACTCTCCTGATCTCTATTTTAGTATTTTCTTCTTTTTGTAATACACTTTTAGTTTCATCACTTATTATGTCCTTGATTTCATCCCACAGCTTGTCTAATCTTTGGTCATTGGTGTTAAGTGTGTCAAATCTGTTTGTGAAATGGTCTCTAAATTCAGTTGGAATAGGCATACTGTCAAACTTTGGCTTGCATTTCTTATTGTAGTTTTCTCCATCTTTAACTTGAACTTGCCCATGAGCAAATGATGGTCTTAGCAATTGGTGGCTAGCAAATGTTTAGGGCATCATGTGTAAAATGTACATTGGGAGTGCTAATAAAAGATTTATAATTAAAAATATATATTTCCTTTTAATGTGGCTTTAAAATATTTGATTATTTTTCTATAGACTTTATATTATTGAATGAATCATGGCTTGGGGAGGATAAGCTATTTTGTTTGGAGAAAAAATTGTTGAAAAATTCAGTCTAAGTATAACCTATTTTATACTCATTTTTTTATATGAAGGGTGTTATGAAAAGAAGAGATCAAATACAAGCAGAATTGGATTCCAAAGTTGAAGCTTTGACCTACAAAAAGGCAGATACAGATCTGGTAAGATTTTCAATTTCTTGGTACAATGACTCCAAAATCATTGTCTAACAAATTTAATAGCAACATTGAATTCAGTTACATTTTTTCTAACTACTTTCCTGACTCTGAGTTGTGGTAACCTGTTAAAATTCCCCTAATAAAACCCTATATTATGAGTGTTGTATGTGAGTTCTATGTGGCCATTCTAATAAATTCTAAAACCTAGATATAAAAATAAAGAGCGTGTGAGAGAAAACAATATGTACTTGATAAATCTAATTAATGCTAGTTTTTTAGGCTATTTGTATGAAATGTGTTTCTGTTTCTAAAACTGTTTTCCTACTTGCTCTAAATGTCCTTTTTAAAAAAAAAAACATCTTATTAGGAGCTCATAGCTCTTCTCACAATCCATGCATCCATCCATTGTGTCAAGCACATTTGTACATTTGTTGCCATCATCATTCTCAGCTTTCTGCTTGAGCCCGTCGTATCAGCTCCTCATTTTCCCCCTCCCTCCCCATTCCTCCCTCTGTCATGAATCCTTGATAATGTAAAAATTATTATTATTTTGTCATGTCTTTATACTGTCCTATGACTCCCTTTAGGCACTTTTCTGTTGTCCGTCCTCTGGGGGTGGGGTCAGTGGGGTGTGCTATATTATAGATTCTTGTGATTCGGTGGTTTCCTCTCTGTCCTTCACCTTCCCCTGCCCTTCCTGGTAGGGCTTCTCTGTAATGTTTTTAATGGGGGCATATTTATCCATTTAATGCTTTTCCTGTGGGACTTTTTGGCCATAACGAGAGAGATGTAACGAAATAAAGTGTCAAAAAATCATAATGAGGTTTTAGTACTTCCTAATATTTTGCCCTAGATCTCTCCCACTTTCCCTTCATCTTTCTCTATAATAGCTATAGTATTTTACCCACAAATATTGTAATATTTAGATTTTCCTGTCTTTCCATAGTTTCTTATAGTATGATCTGCTTGGAATGATTTTTTCCATTTCAAAACTAGCAAGAGCTTTGTTTCCAAACTTACCTCAAACAGCATGGTTGCTCAGAAAGCAAGTGACAAGTCGGGGGAAAGATATTATTCCAGTTAATGCCTGTTGAACATTTTGTGAAAGATGCATTCTAATATGTATATATTTTAATTTAAGAATATAGATTCATATGGATTATGGTACTTATTTAAGAAACCCAGGCAGCTGCTAACCAGAAGGTTGGTAATCTGAACCCACTGATGACGTGGAGTAGAAAAGATTTGGTGATCTGTTCTTGTAATGATTTTACAGTTTATGAAGTCTTACGGAGAAATTCTACTCTACCCATAGCGTAACTATGCGCTGGAATTGGCTTGATGACCCATAGAACAACAGTAGCAATAACTTTATTTCATATAAGAAATTATGTTCAAATGCATTGCCTTTAAGGTGCCAGTTCATACAAGCATGGATTTTTTCCAAATAAAGCATCTTTATACATGTCTCAATGATCAGTGATCAGTGAATAGCTGAAGACAAGTTCTCTCAGATATACCCTTGTCTTATTGTTGTGTCTGTAAAAAGTACTTTTTGTGTGGTAGAAAGTTACTTTTGCAAGCAGGGCTAATATGAAATTTTAACATGATCAAGTGAACCTATTTTCAAATCAAAGCTTTGCAGCAAGTTTATGGGAATGCTGCCCACCAGAAACAGAAGAAGGAATGTAGAAGACTGTGGAATTGCTGTTGTTGTGACAGTTCTTGAATCTGGAATGTCATGTGGTTCATCGTTTTCATTTTCAAATGCCTCAGCAGGCATTTGGCTAGCTGAATGGCAAAAACCTCCCTAGAGGTCAGTTAATTTGAAAGTGCTAATCTTGTCAGCAGGCATTGGAGCAATGTCAATGAAGACTGTCTCATGGGGTGGACCATAACTGTGGACTTCAGTAATCCAGATGTAGAGAGCAAGTTCTATCCAAACACTGGCTTCCCACTGCATAGTCTGGCTACAGTCAAGGTAGATAGGTCTGTTCAGGGTTATGACTAATGTCTTTTGAAATCCCAAAGGGTTTCAACTCTGAAAACTAGTGAAATTAGTTTGGTCCAATTGTGGCCGCCCTTTCCAACCACCCTCCTTTTTGTTCCTCCTGCCCCGAACAACAAACCAATTTTTGTTTGCTTTTAATTTGGTTTGTATATACATCATTTCTCAATTTATAGAAATGTCTTTGTTGCTGTTGTGGCAGCCTAATGGTCAGTTTGGGGTTAGGATTCATTTGCATAATGGTCACCATAAAGTATATAATACCTAATTATGTGTCAACTTGTGCAATTGGAGAAACCTTAAAACTTTAGATAGCTGATTTATATTAGGTAGGATGCATTTAATTAAGATTTAAAATAGACATGCTTAAGAGGGAGATACTAATCATTTTAAAAAATTTTTAATTTAAAAAAATTTCGTCATCATTATTTTTTTTGTTTTGTTTGTTTTTTGTTTTTGTTTTATTTTTTTAAATAATTTTATTGGGGGCTTTTACAGCTACTACAACATACAGTACATCATTTGTATCAAGCACATTTGCACACATGCTGCCACGTACATTTCCAATCATTTTCCACTTGAGTCCTTGGTACAAGTTCCTCTTTAAAAAAAAACAAAAAAAACTCTCCTTTCCCCTCTTTTTTTTTTTTAAATGAATCATTTTATTGGGGGCCCATACAACTCCCATCACAATCCATACCAACATCAATTGTATGCAGGCCACATTTACACACCCATAGCCATCATCATTCTCAAAACATTCTCCCTCTCTCCAGGCCCCCAGTACCAGCTCCCTATATTACCCTCCCCCCCCTTCCCCTTGAACCCTTAGTAATTTACAAGTTGTTCATCATTATTTTTTATTTGCTATCAAAACATAGCCTTCCTGAAATGTGTAGCAACTGATTTAATGATTTTCAAATGCCAACATTTATATATTTTCAAAAGGTTAATTTGTTTATGTACATTCTCACCTTCTAAATGTCTGTGTGCTATGTTGGAATCTTTGGGACAAACCTTCCAGGATTGCACAAAAATGCACCTGTCATGATTGGTCAGAGTACACATGAAGAGAAGTTGCTTAGAAATATGCAGGAGAGGGTCACCATGGAAACATGTCCTTGTGAGGTCCTCCCCCAGCAGTTTTTTTGCAGTCACCATGGAGACCTTGGCAGAGAACTGAATATAGCAATCCAGCCTGGTTGTTTGCCATGGCAACCTAAGCAGGGCCTTTTGGGGGACAATCCTGGGGCCATTTCTATGGAGACATGCGGAAGCTGCCTCCATCCACATCATCTTTGGTGTGATGCTGTATGCAAACCCAGCAAAGTGGCTTAATATTGAGGGGGTCAGTGAGCAGAAGTTTAACCAAGAAGAGAAAGGGCTGAGGGAGCTTTAACTAACTACTGGGCAGAAAGATACTGGCAGGGTAACATTTGAGAGGTCATGCTCAATTTATCAGATGACCTTAATGTAGATATTAGCTTACAGCTACAAAGCTCTGAGTTATTGAGTCTTTGCTAAAATTTTGTAAAAGTTTTATATTAGCAATAATAGAATTATGGTTAATTTTTCTCTTCATGCAAATTTGCCAATAAAATTTACGTCAGGATACAAATTAAAATGATGTTTTAGAGTGTGCTCCTCATTTTATTAGTTGGGTAGTTGTAAAGTGACAGCTTTTCAACCTTTTGTGCTTTGTAATTCTTGTGTGAGTACAAGAAAATTAATAGTTTCAAACTGACCTTAATACATTAAAAAACAATAAAATGGACAAACAGCTTTCCCTGTATAGTATACACAGAGTACTCATCTGAAGGTCAGTTCAGCTATTTACTTATTTCTCAATTTTAGAATTAGGAGACCTAGGATCAGAACCTTGCCCACCTACTTTTCAATTTTGTCATCCAAGACAATTTAGTTTACTTCTTTTAACCTTGTTTTATTAACTATAATCTGAAGAAATTATTCATAACTTTCCAATTTAAGAATTAAGTGATAAGATGAAAGTAACCACCACATGTCTGTCAGATTCTCTTCCTGTGGTGGCTTGTGTCTTGTTGTGATGCCGGAAGCGATGCCATGAGTTTTTGAAATACCAGCAGGATCACTTGTGGGGAAACAAGTTTCAGTGGAATTTGTGGTCTATGAAGAGGGAATAGAGAGGCAAGCCACTAAAAGTTTTTTGAGCAGCAGCAGTGACTTTACTGCAAATTCCTGTTACAACTACACGAGCAGGGATAGTGCGTGTGTACCCAACCTCATGGCATACACAGGGATCAAATCATGTACATGTATGGAAAGAGAAGATGGGGAAGTTCAATAACATTAGGCAGTATAAAGTCTGAAGCCAACTATGGAACAAACCATTGCTTGCTCAAATATAAATTCATGTTGAAGCTGAAGACAATTTTAATGAGGGCGAGAGAGCCAGGATATAACCTTGTGTTTATCTCACCTAAATTTAGAGATCATTCGAAGAACAGATTTGACATTTTTACTGATGAGTGAAGACCGTGCACATTGTGGGCATGATATCATATGTGAGACTAAAGCGCATTAAAAGAAAAACAGACTGGCTGAGCCCCAGTGGCGTAGTGGTTGTTTGCAAGACTGCGGCCACAGGGTTGGCGCTTCAAATCCAGCAGCAGCTCTCCAGGAGCAAGGCTCGGCCTCCTACTCCCACCAGGTCAGTGATTCTCCTCAAAAAACAAAAACAGACCAAAATGAATGTCAGTAGATACTCTGAAATTTGTTCTTGACTGTAGTGGAGCTGAAGCTAATTGAAGAAACAGTTGAACAGAAAATTTCAAAAGGTAGCCTGCAAAGACGAAGTATTTTTTTTTTACTGTGCAAAGACTTGGAGTTGGAAAACCAAAAGGAAAGGAACAAGTGCATGTCAAGCTGCAAGAATGGAAGAAAAATTTGAAACTTCAATATATGCGATTATAAGATTATTTGGGAAGAACACTGATGCAGGCAGCAACCAAAGTCAGTGGAAAGAACACACAGAGTCACCGTACTAAGAAGAGTTTGTCGCATCTAAGCATTTCAAGAGGTTAATATATGATCAAGAATCTCTGTGACTGAAGGAAGAAGTCTAAGCTGCACTGAGGGCATTAGCAAAAAATATCAGTCCAGGGATTGATGTAATCATACTTGAAAATTCAGCAAGTTGATGAGACACTGTAAGCATTCACTCATATGTGCCAGGAAGTTTGAAAGGCAGCTCCCTGGCCAACTGACTGGAAGAGATCCATATTTGTGTGTTTTCCAAAGAGAGGTGATGCAAAAGGATGCAGAAATTACTGAACAGTATTATTGATATCACCTGTAAGGAAAATTTTTTTATTGAAAATCATTTTTAAATGAGTATAGCAATACATCGACATGGAGCTGTGAAGAAATGTAAACAATATGAAGAAAAGAATGTGACATGGGGGTTATCATTTTTGAGATAAGAAAGTTCTCGATGGAAAATAATAACACTCAAGCATTTTCATCTGTTTTATAAGCTACGCAAAGGCATTTGACTGTGTGGATCAAAGCAACTCTGACTAGCATTGAGAAGAGTGGGAATTCCAGAATACTTTATTATGCTCATATGGAAGCTATATAACCAAGAGTCATCATTTAAGAAGAATAGGAACACAGCATTGATTTAGGCCAGGAAAGCTGTGTCAGGATTGCAGCCTTTCACCAGAACTTTCATGAAGCGAGGGCGTGTGAAGAACAGGGTACAGGCAATAGAAGGCGTATTAACAACCTGAGATGCACTGTTGACAGAACTCAGCTTCTGAAAGTGAGAAGGACTTGACGCGCTTGCTGCTGACAATCAGAATACAGCCCTTCATAGGGATCACAGCCCAATAGAAAAACAGCCTCACAACTGGGTTATGACATGGAGAAAACATAGAGCTGTCAAGGATCTCATTTTACTTGGATCCATATTCAACACTCATGAAAATAGTCAAATCGAGGGCAATGATGCCCAAAAAATCGAAAAAAAAATAATCAAGAAATCAAATGAAGCATTTATTGCATTATGAAAATCTGCTCCACAAGACCTCTTTAAAGTATTAAAGAGCAAATATGTCACTTTGAGGATAAAGGTGCACCTGACCCCAAACTGTGGCATTTTCACTTGTCTCATTGGTATGTAAAAGTTGAGTGATGAATGAGAAATATCAAAGATTAATAAGAAATACCAAATCATTTAAATTGGTACATTTCAGTGTTGTTGAAGAACACTGAAAATAACATGCGCTAGAACAACAAGCCACTCTGTCTTGAAAAAAGTACTATCAGAATACTTAGAAATGACAACTGTGAGACTTGGTCTCTTTTTCTATGAACATGCAGTAGGAGAGACTGGTCTTTAGAAAAGGACACGCTGCTTGGTCAAGTAGAGGGTTTGCAAAAAGGAGGAAGATGCCATCTGGGATGGAGTACCCGAGCGGCTTCAGCACTGGCTTCCAACATGGCAGTGATAATGAGGCTGGTAGAGGACCAGGCTGTGGCTCCTTTTACTGTCCATAGGGCTATTATGAATGGGAGTGAGTCAGGGACCCCTGGCAACAAAAACAGAGCAAATAATATTTAGATTAGAATAAGCACTCAATTGTAATTAAGAAAAAAAAAAAAAACCAAACCCACTGAAACCCAGACTCGACAAGCCCTGTAAGATTTTTCAGGCGGGAAATTTTTTTTCCTAATTTTATTTTATTTTAACTTTAAATCATTTTATTGCAGGCTCATCCAACTCTTATCATGGTCAATACAAACATCAATTGTTCACAGTCCACATTTGCACTTTTGTTGTCATCATCATTCTCAAAACATTCCCCTTCCACTTAGGCCTCTGGTATCAGCTTCCCATAGTTCCCCTCCCTCCCCACTCCCCCTTAATAATTTCAAATTAGCATTATTAATAATTTACAAATTATCACTATTTTGTCATATTGTACACTGTCTAATGTGTCCCTTGGCCCACTTCCCTGTTGTTCTTACCCCAGGTAGAAGGTTATATGTAGATCCCTGCCATTGGTTCCCCCTTTCTACTCCACCTTCCTGCCACCCTCTTGGTATCATCATTCCCCCCACTGGTCCTGAAGGAATCATCTGTCCTAAATTCCCCATGTTTCTGGCTACTATCTGTAACAATGTATATGCCCTGGTCTAGGGAATTTGTAAGGTAGAACTGGGATCATGATAGTGAGTGGGAGGAAGCATTTAAGAAGTAGAAGAAAGTATATATTTCATTGCTACTACACTGTACGTTGACTGGCTCGTTTCCTCCCTGTGACCCCTCTGTAAGGGGATGCCGCTTCACCTATTGATGGGCTTTGGGTTCCCAATTTGCACTCTCCCTCACTTATAATGATATAATTGTTAGTTCTTTGATGCCTGATACCTGATCCCTTCAACGGCTAGTAGTCACACAGGCTTGTGGGCTTCCTCCATGTGGACGTTGTTGCTTCTGAGCTAGATGGCCACTTGTTAAGACGCCAGACGCTGTATCTTTTGATAGCCACGCGCCATCGCTTTTGTTCACCACACTTGCTTATGCACACATTTGTCATCAGTCAGCGTTCAGGAAGGTGGGCATGCAGTGACCTCCTTATCTTTCCCTTAGATTTGCGGATGAGTTTGAATTGCTGATCTTTGGGTTAGCCATCTGATGCTTTAACAACTGCACCTTTAATGATGGACTAGGTGCAAATCAATGATTCTGAGGTGCCATGAGTTGGTTCTGACTCATAAATCATTGTTGTTATTTTGATGATATTAAAACATAAGTAATGTTTGATATCTATTTTACAAAGGGAATGCAAAGGCTGGGGAATGTAGAGAAACAAAACCAGTGACACTTTACACAGAGAAAAAAAGAAAAGTCTACATCAGGGAAAATGGAGTACAGCGTTCATCTCCACAAACTGAGCTGTCGTGTACTGGCACTGCTCCTGAGCTCTCTCTTGATATCGGTCCTGCAGTCTCTGTGGTCTCTCTTGCCTTTACCACTTCAGAGAGGGGGCTCACATGTAGAATATGAAAGGAAGAATAAATTTGGAGTTGGGTAGAGCTTTTCAACATAAAAAATAAGTTAAAAGTTTTTTGGATTACCCGTCATAGTAGCTCTGGTGTCAGATTCCTAATCAAGGTGATTGGTTAAAACCTAACAGCCTCTTTGTGGGAGAAACAATGGACTGTTTGACCTCATAAAAATTTAGTCACAGAAATCCTAAGATACACTTCTATTGTGTCTGGTCCAGTCGCGGTGAGTCAGAATGGACCCTGTGGTGGTAAAAAAGTAGACCTTCGTGAGGCTACTTGATAGAAAAATAAAGCTAATAAATTAAAATATGTAGTTATGAGTGTGGAGGAGAGGAAGTATTGGTTGATGGTGCAATTTTACATTTGGAGGTAAAGAAAGATTCACCAAGAAAGTGATGTGTAGTTAAAATCTGAGAGATGAGATCTCGAGCCACGTGAATCCTTTAGAAGAATAATCCCAGGCATAGGAAACTGCAAGTGCAGCATGGAATCCTGCCTGTGTGCTCTAGAAAAGCATGAGGTCTGCATTGCTAAGCTGGTGCAAGCAAGGGGAAGCGAGGAGAATGAGAACAGAGAGGAAAATGTATCAATCACACAGGGGCTTAGGTTGTAGGTAGAGAGCTAGTAGCGATCACTTGCACAAGTTAGTAACATTACCAGACAGTAACGGTGAAATGCTACCTTGAAGTTCCTGTGGATATAAAAGACAGAAGATGACGTGTCTGCTGTGCATGCAGAGAATGTGGGCGGAGATAGTATCCTTCTTCTGCCCTGACAAGGACCTGGGTGGAAGCATTCCACTTCTGAGTGTTTTTTTAAGTCAATGATAGATACGTGTTGGTGGATTGGCTATGCATTGTGAGAGAATAAGAACCTGGGATAATGTGTCAGTCCAGGGAGACTGGAGAAACAAACCCATAGAAATGCTTATGGATATAAAAGTCCAGTTTATATACAAGAGGAATAGGACATTAAGAAAACATCCTAACCCAGTCCAGTTCAAAGTCGTAAGTCCGATATTAGCCCATATGCACGGTATCAGTCTATAAAGCCTCCTTCTGATGCACGAAGTCACAGGTCAGTGGGTGCAGAGTCCTGGCACTGGCAGGGGTCTCTCCATGGCTCCTTGCTTCCAGGACTCAGGGTCCATCAACAGCATCCAGTGGTGGTAGAGGCAACTTAGCACTGACAGGGGTCTCCACGTGGCTTCTCCAGCTTCAGAGGTCTGGTTCCATCAGGGTAAAGTCACGTGGCTTCTCCTCTGGCTTCTCCAGCTCCAGGGATGCTGCCATCTTGTCTTGTCCATAGTTCGTTTTCTCTGAGACTAACTCCCAACAACTGGGGAGATAGCATCTCATCTCCATGAAGGAAATATCGCTAGATTTCCCAGAAGCCTCAGGAGAAAGCCATACCCACACGGAGGCCTCATTGTCTATTCAATGGCTATCTCCAGATTAACAGGTTCGACTCCACCCCTACATCTCAATCATGAAACTAACATAAGCACATGACCACCACATATACATTTGAGATTTTTGGACTAAGCACTAGAAAGGTAGAATCAACATCGAGTTGGTGCAGACTTTGGAAAGAGTAGGTTTAATGGGGGAATTATGACATTAAATTTGTAAATGCAGAGTTTAGAGAAGATTTGATAGTTTTTTACTTAATTCCCTCCCACCCCCACCTACTGAATTCTGCTACTGAGTTAGTTCATTCCAACTCATAGCTAACCCACAGGACAGAGTAGAATTACCCACAAACTTTCCAGGCTGTAAATCTTTACTGTTGTGAGGTGAAATTACTTAGTATGACTCCTCTGTCATTGTCTTTGTAACTCCCCCCAAATGATATATGTAGGGGCAACCATGCAACTACTAGGTGCGTGAAGCATAGCCCAAGGTACTTGGTCAGTTTTACCATTTTATAGGATTTATAAGTGCTCTCTCAGAAGTAGGAAGTCAAGAAGCCTTGACCATCCAGTGAAGCCACCTGCAGAGCACATGTGAGACCCCTCTCTGAAGTGGTAGAGGCAACAGAGACCACAGAGACTGCAGTACTGACATGAAGAGATAGCTCAGGAGCAGTGCCAATACATGTGACAGGTCAGCAGACCCTTGCTGATATTCTTAGGCAGAACAGTCCCTGGAACAAATCAGAAGCCAGGACCCTCATAACTGAGAAGCTGAGGACCAGTGAGACATAGTCACCAGCATGGCTGAGAAGGGTCATTGTGTGTGAAAGAACTGCATCATTAATACTTTGTATTATTAGTTTCTGTGATAGGACTTAGAATGATGGATATTGTTTGTGAGTTCTGTGTGGTCATTTGAAAGCATTATGAAGCACAGCAGAAAAGTTAGTGTTAAAATGGGGCAAATAAAGATGAAGGATAAAAGGTCTGAGGGGCTGGCCCTAACCTTAACCCCAACTACATGGACAGCCTCCCCTCCTCCCAGAAGAGTTCACATCAGAGAACAGCATTGAAGCTACAGCTCAGAGAGAGGGGCATTTCTGATCAGAGGACACAGGAACAAGTGAAAGTGCGGGGGAGTGGAGCTGCTAATGCACACAGAGGACCACATGGCTGGCCCCACCATGAGGCATGCCATTCCTCACCGTCCCATAGCCTTCCAGGGGACAACACTGAAGACAGTGTGGGAATTGTGCTTGATCTGACCTCACCTCACCAGAGCAAAAAGCTAAAGGAATGTAGCAGAACAGCAAGAAACAGTGCAAGAAAGTTCTGAGGAAGTACCAAAAATAGACTTTGGGGCCAGGGTGTGGCACCCCATCAGACTCAACCAGAAAACACTCCTAAAGGTCAACAAACAGACCTTGAACTATTTACAGGCTTTTCTTTTTTTGTTGTTTTCATT
The DNA here is from genome assembly GCA_004026705.1 of Nesogale talazaci. Taxonomy (NCBI): domain Eukaryota; kingdom Metazoa; phylum Chordata; class Mammalia; order Afrosoricida; family Tenrecidae; genus Nesogale; species Nesogale talazaci. Next base: position 38,800 of record PVJH01014709.1, on the reverse strand, counting down.
TTGGTCATTTTTTTTCATTGTTGTTGATGTTATTGTTTTCTTTTGTTACTTTATTTTGCTCTTTGTTTTGTGCATATTATTATCTCCACAGGTCTATGTAGATAAGATAGGCAGGATAAGCAATCTGGAGGAGAAAACAGCTGAACTGATGGTTCTGAGGGTACATGGGATAGGGGTAGGTGGAGGAAAGGAAGTAAGTGGTGGTAACAAACCCAGGGACAAAGGAATGACAAGTGATACAAAATCAGTGGCAATGAGGGTGTAAGAGGCCTTGTAGGGCTTCATCAAGGGTAATATAATTGAGGAAATATTGAAACCCAAATGAAGGCTGAGCATGATAGTGGGACAAGAGAAAAGTAAAAGAAAATAGTGGAAAGAATTAGGAGGCAAAGGGCATTTATAAAAGTATAAATCCAACTGTGTACATAGTAAATATATTTATATGGTGATGGCAAAATAGATCTGAGTGCATATATTTATAGGTTTAGTATTAAGGTAGCAGATGGACGTTGGCCCTGTACTCAAGTACTCCCTCAATGCAAGAAAATTTTGTTCTATTAAATTGTCATTCCATGATGCTCATCTTCCCCACATGATCGTTGAAGACACATGTGTGCATAAGCAAATGTGGTGAAGAGGCTGATGGTACCCGACTATGAAAAGATACAGTATCTGGGATCTTAAAGACTTGAAGGTAAACAAGCGGCCATCTATTTAGCTGAGAAGCAGCAAAGCCCACATGAAAGAAGCACACCAGCTTATATGACGGTGAGGTGTCAAAAGGGATCAGGTATCAGGCATCAAGGAACAAAAGAGTCTATCTTTTTTTTTTTTGTAATTTTGTTGTTGTTGTTGTTGTTGAGGAGGAGTGCAGATTGGGGACACAAAGCCCAAATTTAGGCAACTAGACATTCTCTTACAGAAGGGTTGCGGGGAAGAGCTGAGCCAGTCAGGGTGCAGTGTAGCAATGATGAAACATACAACTTTCTTCCAGTTCTTCAATGTTTCCTCCCCCCCACCCCCCACTATCATGATCCCAATTCTACCTTACAAATCTGACTAGGTTATATACTGGAGCAGATAGAAACTACAAACAAAAGGAATCCAGGACAGATGATCCCTTCAGAACCAGTGGTAAGAGTGGTGATAACAGGAGGGTGGAGGGAAGTTGAAGTAGATGGGGGAACCAATTATAAAGATATACATATAACCTCCTCCCAGGGGGACAGACAACAGAAAAGTATGTGACAGGATACATAAGACAGTGTAAGATATGACAAAATAATAATTCATAAATTATCAAGGGTTCATGAGGGAGGGAGAGGAAAAATGAGGATTTGATACCAAGGACTCAAGTGGAAAGCAAATGTATTGAGAATGATGATGGCAACAAATGTGCAAATGTGCTTCACAGAATGGGTCTATGTATGGATTGTGATAAGAGCTTCATGAGCCCCCAGCAAAATGATTAAAAAAATGAAAAAATAAAGATGGAGGGTAGGAGGCATATTGCACCTCTGCCCTTGATAATCCAGCCTTGGGTTGATAGGGAGTTGGAGTCTCCTCTTTTGTGCATCAAGAGGAGGTCAAATGTGGTCACTATGCTATTTATGCATTGTTTCATTGTTCTCTCATGCTGTGGCTGGTGTGTTCAAATAGCATACTTTCAACCTAATATAACCCCTGGAACATGTCACTGAGAAAACCAGCATTCTGCCTGGAAGTAAGAGGGCTACAGAGATAGAATCTGGGCAGGTAAACAACTAATAAATGTCTGCCTCCTACATGTGGTGTAGAGGCACGTTGACGAGACACCCATGTGGACGAGAACGAGGACTGGAAGAATAAATGATGTAACAATAAGAAGAGCCCTTCTCCTCCAGATTTCAAAGTCTGGAGTTCCTTCCCACTTTAGAAACAGATTGGTAGGCCTCATGCTCATGACATAACTTGAGTGGTAGTGAAAAATTTCACATGTTCCATTTTATATAAATTAAATGAGTTATTCATAATCAGAATGATTTAATTAAAACAAGTATTTAACCACTACACCTCTAGAACAACTGCTTATGGGATGTGGAATGTTTAAAGCCATAAATTTATTAAGGTCACTAAAGGATGAGTATTGCAAAAAATGGAGAGAGCTGTATCAGGATTAAGCACTGGTTTATTCGAACAGTAAGAGAGAAAGATAATAAAGAATAAGGAAGGGCTACTGGGAAGGAAGGTGGTTTTGATGGCGGTAGCTAATGGATTAACAATATGAATAAAACAAATCTATTTAGGGTGGTTTCACTTGATTTATCACATCTCCATTAATGAGATGTTTATGAACGAGGGTAATAGAGAATCGTCTTAGTAAGGTAAAGTTGATTATGCTGGGTGCCATCAAGTTGGTTCTGACTCACAGCCACTCTGTGTACATAGTGAAAATTTCAGGCCAGCCACCAACCTCCACGTACTGGTTAGAGCCCATTGTGGCAGCCACTGTATCCACACAGCTAGTCAAGGGTCTTCATACTTTTGGCTGCCCTTCTCCTTTACTAAGCATGTTTTACTTTGGGGGAGGTCGGTCTCTCCTGATAAGTTTAGATCATGAAATATTTCAAAGAAACTGAGAGAACTAGTACATGCTCTAATGAAGCTATTCAATGAGAGAGATTTTTTTCCTGCCACAGTGAGCAATTTCCTCTCAATGGAGAGATATAATGTACCCATAACTGAGATTATAAGGAAAACCCACATATGTGAAGAAATTGTGGTTTTTGCAGTGTTTTTTAGAAGTTCTCAAAGTCAGAGTTTCTGTTTGAAAATGCTTCTTCACTTCATGGCTTCACTGTAAGATAAATAAGGCTCATCTGTGGTGCTAACGAGTGCTGCATAACCACTTTATTTTTATTTTATTTTTGAATGGATGATTTATTGTTTTCTACTTGAAGCAGCATTCAAATATAAGTGAATAAGAATATATTTGACATTTAGCAACATGTGCATAGAATCACAGCATTGGATCTAGAAATAATGCTATAATGGCTTAGTGGCATATTTATATGAGAAAAATAATAAGATCATTATGGTCTGCATTTGCATATAACCACATTCACTAGATGCAAACCAATATCAAATTTATTCAAGCTGGCCCTTGCTCTGTATTACTGCTATTTTTGAACAGGCACTTTTACTCATCATCAAATAGTGGCTATTAATCTTCAAATGCACAACATAAAGTACTAAATGCTGCATGGAGTGAGATTGCCTTTTCTCCAACTCTAGGAAGCATTAGGAAAAAGCATATCAGCATAGTATTTGGGGGGATTTTAGCTGAGGGGAGGGATTTGCGTCTTACTTTGATTAGATATTTACTGCTCAACTCTGTCCCCTGACCTTTTTACAAGTTTATTCATATGTGTATGTCTCATTTCCCCCTCTCTTTCTTTTCTGTTGCTATTGTCAGCTTGTACCTGTGTCTTTCTTCTCATATACCTCCGTTTCATGCATGTATTGTGTGAACATACACGTGTACTTTAAGCATACTCACACATCAGTTAAGGGCATGACAATATCAGTGCAAATAAAAGAGGCCCTTTGTGCATTCTTTGTTTCCACTTGGAAGGCATCTCTTCAGATCACTTTAACCAGCATTGCATCATCGGAATTGATTCGATCTGACCAAGAATACACCCTGTGGCGCACAGGCTAGAAAAAATGAGCCCTCTTCCCGGCAGGAAGGAGTCCAGGGATCTAGTCTCAGGAAACCACGAAGACTCATCTGTCCCTCCACATGTAGTATAGAAGCCTGTTGGAGCCATTCTCACACTGCTGGATGGGAACCCGGGATGGGGGAATGAGTGATATGCTAATCAGAATAGTGTTAGCAGACTTTTCATCCAGCATTCAGAGCTTGGAATTCCTACCCCCGTTATGAACACACATTCACAGAGATCTCACATCCCAAACTTAATGTGAGTGGAAAAGTCTGTGTGCTCCATTTCATATAAACCTAATGATTCATATAAAATATAATACTCTTTAAGTCAATACCACCCTCCCCCTCCTCCCTCTAACAAAAAATCATGTGTACCCTGTGAGTAAGGGTCTGTTCAGCATGGAAACAATGTGGAATCTTTTAACTTTTTCCTACATTATTTTTGTGCTGCTTGCAGATCCAGGTAGAATACTAGTAGTATTTAATACTCTAAAAAGTATTTAAATATAAATATTCAGTAGTATTAAAACAAAAATCCTCCCAAGTAAGTCACTAAGCAGCTTCATGATTAAGCAGAGAAGAGGTTTGAAGCTTTCAGGAATTTTGTTTTGTCTGGGTCCACAATCAGTGTGTGAAGGAGCATGCAACCACATGACGTTATGCCCTGAGAAACTGCGCTGAGAGACCTCTTGGGAGTGCAGCAAAGTCAAGCTGGCCCTGTGAGCACAAAAGTGCAACTGACTCAAGCGATAGATGGCATTTTTAATTGCTCGTGTGCATGAAAAACTGGAGAGTGACGAAGGAGGGCCAGGGATTTGGGGAATTTGAATTATGGTATTGGTGAAGAATATGAAATATGCAGTGCTCTGATAGAAGACTGAACAATTCTGTCTTAGAAGTACATACAACACCTTCAAAGAAACCCACCAGAAGGGAGGCTGGTGAGGCTGGTATTTGTCTCATGTACTTTATGTATGTCATCAGGAGGAAACAGTCCTTGGTAAAGGACGTCGTGCTTGGTCATGAAAAGGTCAACGATAAAGAAGGTGGCCTCCCATGAGATGGATTGACAGTGCAACTACAACCGTTTTCTGAAAGAGGATTTGTGAGGGAGCGAGGCAGTGTTGCTCTAGTGTAGCTCCAGTCTGTGAGTCCGAACTGACCGGTAGTTCCCGACAACAGCCATTCCAGTGGCAGAGTGGCCTGTGCTGGCAGCCAGGGTTGTGTGGCAGAGAGACCACGTGTTGCCTTGTCTAAGAGCATTGGAGAAACACTCCTCTCTTGGGGTTCTCATTCATGGAGGAAAAGTGGCAAAGTACCTAGGAGCAGTAGCCCTGTTTGTAGGCCTTCATTTTGTTAACAACAACAAAGAGATAGCAAGTATCCTGTGCTAACTAGGGGCCATTCCCACTGACCCCTCACCCCACCTCCACCCAAGTCACTTTAGGCTGCTGACTAAAAATGAAACCAAACCAAGCCAAAGCAAAATCTTCTTCCATTGGACTCCATGTAAGCACTGCTTTTGCAGCAACTTGGATTATTCCAGAGTCCTCCTCCTCCCCCTCTCATGGTGATCTCACCCCTGCTTGGGAAACAATGATTCACATCATTCTTTCTTTTCTTCTTCTTCGTTATTTTTTCTCTTTTACGATATCTCTGTTTAAAAAATGTGCATTTAGTTATTTTCTTGAGTCCATAAACAATAGCATTACTGTTGGAATCACAGGACGAGCACCAACTGACCCATGTAAGCATTACCAAGATCATGCAGGCAATGGATACTTTGGGGGTGCAGTGGGGAAATTGTGCTGCTTCTCATTTTTCGCCAAATATAATTTGCTTAGGGACATTGCTGCATATTGAGGTTTACTGATTTGAGAAAAGAACAAAGACATTTACAGTCTTGAATAAGAATTGTGTGTCTGTAAAGGTCTGGGGTGGGGGAAGGGTAGAAGACAATGGAAGTCTGTAGAAAGTCAGTGTAATCTTGCGCTGGATACTTTTCTAAAGAGAGATTGTAAGTTTTGTCTTTCTCTGAAATCACCCCACCCCATGTGAAGTGTCTAGCTGCAACAGGAATAGTAACAGATGGATAAGTAAAAGTAGTTGTTTAAAATTCCACTCATTTCTTCTGAAGAGTTTAAGAAATGCTTCTTAGAGTGAGTGCCCCAGTGCACTCAGTGGGGTTTGGCCGACAGTGCATATAGTTCAAGCAGCTGGCCCATGCAGAATCTCAAAATAGATCCAAACTTCCTTTGCACTTAGATGTTTTGGGGATAAGAAATATATCCTGAGAGCCTGACTTACATATCCCTTTTCCTCCCAGCCCTGCCTGGGCACTCAATTAATATTTGATCATGTTTAGAGCAGTAACACTCCCAAGTCAGGTGCTGGGAGAGGACTTTGATTCACTTTTACTTACCTTGTGACCTTCATCAGATAATAATTATTCTCTATCCATTAGCCTGCAGAAATAATGCTTACTTTGAAGATGAATTAGTGCTTATGCATCTATTTAAAGCCGATTTAGAAACCTATGTCAGTAAAAATTTTGTTATAGTGGAAGAAAGGATGAATAGCTTTAAAAGTGCTACTAAACACTAAAAAGATTTCTGTGTGTGTGTGTGTGTGTATAAAACAGTTTTTCTTCTGCTCCAGTGGGATATCTTTAAATTAAGGATATCTGATATACTGTATTTCTAAGAGTTGGCAGAAAATAAATGTTTCTTCTCTACGGAGGCTTACTTAGCTCATGAGGAGAGTAAATTTGGGGGGAAATAGCCCAATCAAATAACCATTCATTTTTTGTAACATTTTTAGGCCCAACTCTTCCTTCTCTTCTGTAAATAATCAGAAGCTTCTGCCATGTATCTGGTGTTTACCACTGAGTTGACTCCTCCTGCTGGCACTCCAGGTGTCACAGAAGGAACCCTTGCCCCTCCCTGCTCCGTCTTCATGATCCTGGGTATGTATGTTGAGTGCCTTCCAACATACACTGGGAGTGATCTGTTGTGAGGTGCACAGCTAACTTTCATTATTAGACCACCCCTTTCTCTGCTGAAACTGCTCTGTCATTTGCAATACCAGCGACCTAGCTTCTACCCCGGCAGCAAAGTGAAAGTCACCATAATAGACTGAATGGGGACAGAAAGGGGACAGAGAGTCTCCTGATTATTTATAATGTATTCAGTGCCAAGAAAGAAGATCCCTCAAGTCGATCGATTCCCTTGTGGATGCCATGGTTCAGTTGCACAGGCTTCAGGGCGGTGACCTTGCAGAAGCAGTTTGCCCATCTTCTCTGTGGGAGACCTCAGAAGGGATTGCAACCACTGATCTTTCAGACCATCCACCTTGAGGTTAAAAAAAAAAAAAGGAGCCATAGCTTTCCTTTTTAATGGATTTTAAAACTGTGAAATCCCTAGAAAGATGAGAATCCTTTCCAGTCCCTTGCGCTTGCCCTGTATTGTGTAGAGGAGTCAAAGGAGATCTCTCTGTTTTAATGCAGCAGCTAGATCATTGGCTTTCTGTTGCCTGCAGGGTCACAGGAAATCGCAAACTCGTTCTTTACTTCAAGACAGGGCGACAACTACATTTGCGGGAGCTTTATGACTCCATCTGTCATAGTTAGAAAACACATTGTTTTTAGCTGAGCAAGTTATATTTGAATAATACATTTGACAATGGATTCCAATGGATAAGGTCTGCAATATAAAATATAATTACAAAGTATATTTGTATTATAAATTGTATAAAGGTAGTGCTTAGTAATCACATGTACGCTTGAGAAGCATTGTATAATCAAGCACCTAATTTCTTCAGACATGTCTCACCTCTCTTACAAATCAGAAAATAATATAATTTTATTGTTAAGAGGCCTCTTATCACTCCCCTGCAATCTAATTAATGCTTGTTAAGAGATGTAGCTGTCAGATTAGAATTGAATTTTTGATTTTTCTATTGTCTTCTGATGGAGTGCAATTCTGAATCTTTTTTTATTTAGGCATATTATTTTCAAGAACTTTTCAAAATGATAATATCCCAGCTTTTCTGATTATGAAGAGAAATTTTCAGCATTTGAATAAGTAGACTGAATGGTTGGAATTTTCATTTTACCATAAAAGGAAGTAATAGAGAAATTACCTTGAGAGAAAAACAGTGGTGGCATTTTTAAGTAAGAATAAAAAGTGTACTCAAATTTTATTATCTGGTTCAAATATTTCATGTCAGATACTTTGCAGTTTAGGGTATAGATAAATTCCAAATTATTTTTGGAGTTTTTAAGTCTAAATAAGTAGGATTGGGGGCTGAGCCCCGGTGGCGTAAGTGGTTGAGTGCGGGACTGTGGCCCCTGGGTGTGGCGGTTCAAATCCAGCGCGGCTCTCAGGAGCGGCACTGGGTGGCTCCCACGACCACCAGAGGGCAGTGATGCCCAAAACAAACAAACAAAACAAAACAAAAGAGAAATAGGATTGGGGTTAGGGTTAGAAAAGAGAAATAAGAACTCTGGTGGCGTAGGGAGTTCCTTGCTGGGCTCCCAACCTCAAGGTCACCAGTTCAGATCCACTGGCCACCCAGTGGAGAATGGCAGGACTTTTGGGGCGGGTGGGGTCTGCAAAAAAAAGAAATAATAATTGAAGAGGCAGTGAGAAAGCAAGTCGTTTTATAGCTAGCATTTGCATTTCTAAATTTACATATTCAACTTACGAATGCTTGTTAAATTCACGCCTAGTGTTAGTTAGCACAGAGTTGCCCTTGGGCCCATTCTGACGTAGGGCGCCCCCAAGAGGGTCAGAATAGAACTGATCCGTAGGAGTTGGTTTCAGCGACTGGTTTTTCATAAGTAGATCACCAGGTTTTGTTCTGAGGTATCTCTTAGCATGAATGTTTGCCGCAGGTTTTTTGTAGATATTTTTCATCAGATTAACAAGTCCTTATCTATAACTATTTGATTAAAACTGATAACTTAATCTGAAATCAAAAGAGAGAGATTAAGTTATTTGAAAGAGAGAGGACATACTTTTTTTTCAGATACCTCTCCATTTATTTTGATCTTCTCTAATATCTCCTTGATGTTCCCTATTTTTTTCCTACATATTTTAAAAAAATATTCCCATAAATGTTAGCTCCTGTTTTTATGATTGCTCCACTGAAAACCACTGCCATCCTGTTGATTCTGACTCAGAGCGGCCTTATCTAAGGTTTCGGAGACTGTAACTCTGTGTGGAAGTAGAGCGTCTCACCCTTTCCTGGGGAGTCCCTGGTGGGGCTGAACAGTTGACCTTGCAGTTAGCAATCCAACACTTACTGAGAGTGTCAACAGGGCCCTTTTATTCCATTTGCTCTAGTTAAATATGTACCTCAAGTTATATCCAAAATATTGCATAGCTATGCTATTAAATTTGTAACATTTTCCTGGAACTTAGATAGTTAAATTCATTGATTTATCTTTCTTAAATATGTAGGCTCATTGTCATACTACCATACATTACACAAAGTAGTCCATGAGAAATATTGGTAAAGGGAATCAGAGTAGGATTCTGCGACTGCTCTTTCAAAACCTCGACAAGGATTATATATAGTATGCCCAGATGGGTTTCATTATTCTGTCACAGGTTTAGCCCCCAAACCTCATCTCTGTTATGTCGTTTAAAAAAATAATTTATTCTGTAAATGATAGGAATTTGGCTATTATTGTGACCTTCACTCAGTTATATTAAAAATGCTATTTTGTCAACTTTGATATGAGGTTTTAAAAATTACATCTGCAGTCTTTATTGACGCATAAACTACGTGATCGATCAGTTTACCAACCACGCATAACTCCAGATTTGTTTTAAATCTTTGTAACACCAATCCGTGTTTTGGTAGTGAAGACGAAAGGCTTCCAATTCAAAACGAAACAATGGCTTGTACCAGAGAGGTCACAGGCCACAAATAGAACCCACTTCATAGTGGTATGCATTTTAGAAAGTTGGATTAGCCGTTACCCTGTTAGGAGTAAAATGTTTAGCAGTTTTGAAAACTGAGCCATACCACATGACTGATTTCTACCTGAGCACACTGGAACTAGAAATTACCCATTCGCCTTGTACCCTTCGAATCTTTCATTACGTATTTTGGAGTTATACCTTGTTTACTGGCCAATAATAAAAAAAGGTTGCTTGCTTTTGTAATTTTTCTGTCAGCAGGGGGCCCGATTGCTGCCAGTATTTGTTGAAAATAGAGTCAGCACTTTTCGGGGTGACCCTGAGTGGTACACATGATTAATGCACTGCTAACTAAAGGTTGGAAGTTGAGTCTTCCTAGAGGTGCCTCAGAAGGAAGACCTGGCTTTATACTTCTGAAGAAAAAAAAATCATTGAAAACCATGGGTGCTCAATTCTACACAAGAGCACACTGGTTACCCTGAATTGGAATCGCCTTGTTGATAGCTCAAATTCTTAATATCCCTTTGTTTGTAATGCTACTTTCCCCAAGCAGGATGTAAATTACCTGCTTACCATTAAGGGTTTGCATCCTGCCTCACACTGTTTGTCAAGCTCTTTGGGCTTCACAGTTTCGACCACCCTTTCCTCTCCCCAGCTACCTTTCGTTGTATGTGTGCGCCTGTATGTGCTGGCAGAGTCTGATTTGCACAGTCCAGATGCATACTTTCTTAGTACCCAGGAACTTTCCTCAGCTGAAGTTAACTAAGAGAAATCACAGCTACTAGTGCTCTCCTTTTTTGAAATGGGAAGTAAGGGACAATCCTGTTCAGTCTTCGTTTGAAGTAGGTATGCTGTCTTTCTTATTAATGCGAGTTTCTTAGAGCTGAAATGCTGGGAAGATGACTTAGTTTAGGGAAATAACTAAAGCCTCTTGTACCCCTTTCCAATTAAAGGATGGATGAAATCATTGCAGGAAGAAAGGGAAAAAAAAACCACTTTTATAGAGACACAATGACAAGAATTGATGATATTTATTTAAAGCCTCTGTGTAATTTTAGACACTGACGAGAGCAGATTAATACATAGCACTTTAATCCAAGGCCTTGGCTCAGGAGGGTCACATCTTTCACAGATCAAAACACTGGAAGAGGCACGGCCAACGGCTTCATTCTCACCCATTACTGATGAGGAAGATGATGACGGAGGTGCGGGCGGTGGTGGTGATGGTAGCAGACACACTGCTCAGGGTGGCGTGAATCATTGTTCGGTGTCTCATGCAATCTTTATAAAAGCTCTATGAGGTAGGTGTTTTTTTTGGTGGGGGGCGGGCATCACTACCTCTGGTGGTTGTGGGCGCTACCCAGTATGCTCCTGAGAGCTGCCGCTGGATTTGAACCGCCAAGCCCACAGGCTGCAGTCCCGCACTCAACCACTTACGCCACCAGGACTCAGCCCTGATAGGTGTTATTTTAATAAACATTTCACATGACAAGAGAAGAGGGTCACATAGGTAATATCACACAATGACACACAACCTCTAGAAGAGAAAATTTATATATCAGGTCCACCTGATTCACAGCCGCTTCTGATACTGTACTGCTATATTGATCCCAGTGCTGTCTATGAGAGAGTGGCCGTCAAAGGAGAGGTCACAGCACATACCTTTAGTCCAGGAAAACATAACTTCCAGCTAGAACAGAACCATCACACTGCCAGACCAGCATTTCTGAAGCTTTCTTCTCAGCAGGAGTCAGTAGAGGGATTTGTATAAAAAAGCTTTGTAATAATAAACCAGTAAAAAAGTGGGTAGATTATATAACTTAAGTGCTATGTTTCCTTATGCCAAAGTTCAGAAATCTATTCTTCCAGTAGGCCCTTGGGTGGCATAAACATTCAGTACTTTTTCTTGCTAACCAGAAGGTTGGAACTTCAAGCCCAATCTTCAGATACTCAGAGGCACCTTTGAAGAAAGCGTTGGCACTGTACTTCTAAAGACGCAGCCATATAGAACATCATAAAGCACAGTTTCCCTGCGGCATGCACAGGTTTCCATGAGTCAGGATGAACTGAATAGCAACTTGTATACAAAAACCAGAACTCTGCCAGGATTCCACTCTGGGTCCAAGCATAGTTTGGTGTCCCACCTGTTCAGAGGGGAGTAACTGTGGCTATAATACGTGTCTGTACATCTTGGCTCTTTCTGAAGAAAGAAAGTGATCTCCATTTTACTCTGCAAATTGCAAGGCTTCATCAGATAGCCCAGAGGAGTGAGGAACACTATCCCCACCGAGCTTTTCCCACAAGCCCAGAGCTTTTTGGAGATTGGCCTCTGAACATCTTAACCCTTAGGTCATCACGGCCTACCTTTACTAGTTTCTCAATGACCCTCCATTAGATATGTTCTGTAAAGTCAAGCAAAATAATCATCCCAAGGAATGCACACCCACAAAGTAACCAGTGGTCTTACTCAGATAGTTCTACTCTCCAAGTAAAACAAGAAAGTAACAGAGAAAATAAAAACAGAGGCTGAGCCCCGGTGGCGTTGTGGTTGTGCGTGGGACTGTGGCCCACTGGGATGGAGATTCAATTCCAGCAGTGGGGCTGGGCCTCCTACTCCCACCACCGGAGAGCAGTGATACCCCCCCCCCCAAAAAAAAAAAAAAAGAAAGAAAAGAAAAACAGCAGCATAAAGCTCCACAAAAGTCAACCAATGAAATAGAGCTCATTATCAGTACAAGATTTATAGAATATCATTTACCAGAGAAATAAAAAGAACTATCAGTGCGCTGAATTAATAGAGAAGCAGATAAAAATGTAATAATTTAAATAGACAATAGAAGCAAAATACTGTCTTTATCTTCAGGTTCACAGTTTTTAAAACTTTTTAACAACAGCTTTATTGGCACGTGATGCACAGATCATACAATTAAATCATTCAATCATATCAAAGAGAATTATACAAACATTACCATATCAATGTAATATTCCCGCCTCCGATGGTTAAATCATCTTTAAAATGAGTTGCGCAATCAAGTCAGTTCTAGTGCTCCTTCCCCCTTCCCATCTTCATTTTTCATTCTTGAAATAATCTTTCTCTCCCAAGAACCTACTCCCCCACCCCTGGGTCCCCTAACAACCCTGTACCAGCTATCATCACTGTGCATCCACTCCTCCTATGGGTCCCAAACTGGGAACCTCATCAGAAATAATAAAATCTAAATGGAAATAAGGTAATAAAGATGAAGTAATGACAATACTACAACAAAAATGCAAATAATGAGTAAGAGAAAAGATTCTTCTCCTCATTCCAAATGTCATAGAACACATAGGAGATACCTGCCCCCAGAACCAATCAGGTTGGGTGGTCATCTGGCCATGGATGGAGTTCGATTCAGAATGATGAAGATTGCCTGATAGTCTCGGCTTGATCGTCATGCTGTTCCAGACTCTTGCCTGAGGCTGGAGTGGATCTGCCATTGACTCAGTCTGACTAGATTCTCTGCAGATGAGTTTCGGGTCTCTCTATCCTCCATAGCCTGTAATTAATAATTTCAGCTCTGATTATTTTTCCCTTCACCATCTTTGAAAACCTTCATAAACGCTGGTGTGCTTCCATGTGGACTTTGTTGATTCCTTGCTTAGATGTTTAGATGGCTGCTTGTTTCAATGCAAACTTTTAAGACCCCACAGCCCCACTTTGTTTTTCTTCCCACATCATGGCATCATGAATGGGGTGTGGCACTCATGTGCCACATGTTAATTTCATGATTGAGATGTAGGGGTGGAGTCTAGGCTGTTAATCTGGAGATAGCCATTGAGTAGCCAGTGAGGCCTCCGTGTGGGCAGGCTTTCTCCTAATACATCTGGGAAATCTCATGATCTGTCCCTCATGAAGATGAGAAGCTATATCTCCCCAGTTGTTGGGAGTTAGTCTCAGAGACAAAAATCACGGACAAGACAAGATGGCAGCGTCTGAGAGGCCAGAGGAGAAGTCACATGGCTTTGCCCTGATAGAGTCAGACTTCTGAAGCTGGAGAGGCTACAAGGAGACCCCTGCCAGTGAGGAGTTGCTCCTGCCACCACTGGATGCTGTTAATGGACCCTGAGCCCTGGAAGCGAGGGGCCATGGAGAGACCCCTGCCAGCGCCACTGACCTGTGACTTCGTGAGTCGGCAGGAGACGTTATGGACTGGTATCGGGCATAAGGGCTAATATAGGACTTAGGATTTTGTACTAGTCTGGGTTGGGATGCTTTCTCAGTATTCCATTCCTTTTGTATAAAAACTCTTTCCTTATATCCATATGCGTGTCTATAAATTTGTTCCTCTAGTCTGCCCACACCAACACACGGGGTCTCACCAGTGCCTTTTGTCAACAACAATGGTAATGTAAAGTGCCCTTTTGCATACTGTCCAGGTCGATCTCCTCAGCTATTGCGTCTCCGACCTCATCTACTAGGACTGGGCTTCTTTTGTCACCCTGTCACTGTCATTTTGCTCTCCTTGCTCTTACTGGAACAAGCTGAGCATGTTTCCACCTTCGGCTCTTGCCTCTGCTGCTCCTTTTCCCACTAAGAACCCCATCCCTCCCTCTCACGTTACTTTCCCTATTTATTCCCGTGGCACCCTGCCTTCATCCTTTTATCTCAAATTGCAGCAATGTGACATTCCCCATTCACTTTCTTTTTCTTTTTCACTTTTAATCTACTTACATGGTTGCTATTTTACTTGCTTATGGTTTGTTTCTCAATAGAATGTAAACTCTAATAAAAGCCAGAGTTTTTTGCCTGTTTTCTTCATTACAGAATCTCTAGCCCTTACAATATCTTAAAGAATATTAGATGAATATCTGAGTTAAAGAATTAAAAGTTTAAATGTTGCTGTGCAAAGTAGAGAGACTGTATAAATATCACACAATCTGCCTCATGGGCATTGGCCAGGTGTCAGGTATTGATACAAACCCGCTTCTCTTTGCAGCCATGGGTAAAATTTGGTTAGCTAATCCCCTGGGCCTCAAGGTTGAAGTCTATCATTTCTGTGGCTGTTAAAATGTGTCTGTTAATTGAGCTTTCTGCTAAAAAAAAATGTGCTGAAAAGTGAGGGTAAGGAATGAAGCCAGATCTTTTAACATAAACTTTATGACTGCAAATGATATTGGTAATGAGAATGTAAATGCAACAAAATTCTGAGATAATTTGTAGTTCAATTTCCTTTGCTTGCTAAATAGCAAAAATGAAACTGAGGGCTTTAGAGATTAGCCAAGGTCATGAGCTAATTGGTGGCAAACTTTAAACTCTTCTCAACGTCTCCGTATTATTGAAGGTTCCAAGTGTTCTTTTAAACATTAACTGGTGCACACAGTAAACACTAGGACCTTGTTGGAAAAATAAGTAAACAAAAGCTTATTCTTTAACTATTTTGATATAAAGCTCAGACTAGATTTGATAAAAATCACCTGGTGCCAGGAATCCCTCAGTTAAATTTTTTCTCTCTTTATGACCTAATTCAGCTTACAGAAGAGATTGGGAAACTTGAAGATAAAGTGGAATGTGCTAATAATGCCATGAAAGCCGACTGGGAAAGATGGAAACAAAATATGCAGAATGATATCAAGTCAGCATTTACAGAGATGGCTGAGGAGAACGTCGGCTATTATGAACAGGTACTGTCTGATTATTGTTGTACACTGAAACAGTTATTTGCTCTCTCTTCTATGGTGAAAGAGTTTATGAAGAAATGAGTGACACCTTCAAGAGCCTCTTGGTAGCTTCGTCCGGTACTCAGTGATAAACCCTGGGTCAGCCAGACCTCCTGCTGAATCAAGTGCACCTCTGTAGAGAGGGCGGGATGCGTTGTCCTTCTCAGGCAGCTTGACCAGAGTGCCTAATTGGAGCTGAGTTTGATGCGAGAAGTATGATGCTCACATGTTCGCTTGTGTCCGATTTCCCATTAGTTCTTTGTTTGGGAAGCCTTTTCACTACTATTCTGGTATTTTGGAGTTCTTCAGGAGACACTTGCAAGAGCTTTAATGAACCTTATATCTGCCCCTCTGGACCCCTGCATACCCTAAAAGGAAAGGTTTGCAGAATGTGCGAAGGAGCCAAAAATGAGGTCAGGGCTAGGCCCTGGCCCTGTGCTCTGGCTCTCCCCACCTCGAGTGAGTGCAGAAAGCACCAGTACTGGAGGCGTCTACTCCAGTGGTTACAGAGTGACGGTGTGGGTCTTTTATAGGTTAGAAGAGAATGTGGTCATCATCCCTTTGAAGAAACCTCAGAAGGGTCCATCGCTTCAAAGGGACGTATGTGGCAGGGGAGGCCGGTGGGAAATGGGGAGCTAACCATGTCAGGGAAGAAGACCACCTCGGTGTTGATCAAGGTGATGGTGGCATGGCTCTCAGGAATGTGACGGAGTGATTGACCAGTACAGGTGAATTGTATGTCGGTGAAATTGTTCAAAACCAATTGACTTTTTTAAAGATGATTTTTCATGTTTTACAACAAACTGTTCCTCAAGGCAGTTATTTTTAAAATGGTTTTTATGAGAGGATATCTTTTCCAAAGCGACCCTGGTGATGTAGCAGCTAAATCACCTGCTAACTGGAAGATTGCTCATTTAAACTCACCAGGTGTCTGTAGGAAAAAAGAAGAGGCAGTCTGTAAAGACTTAGAGCCTTGGACAACCCAGGGTGCTGTCTCTGTCCTGGGTAGTAGTAGTGAGTCAGAATTGATTGACAGCAAAGGATTTTTAGTTTTATCATTTTCTCCATCCAAAATATTCTAAACACACCCTTTTGAAGAAGTATATTTTCAATTTAGGTATTCATCCATATTTGGTGGAAATACTAGGAGATAATTTAAATTGAAAGCATTATTTTGTGCGTTATCATCTACAGTGTCTGTCAGTTTTAGCTATATTAAAATAGGTTTTTTAAGATGCTATAAGCTGAAATAGTGTAAGTTTTGAAAGATTAACTCATTGATATTTCTAATGAACAAATGGTCACAGAGAAACTATAATAAGATGCACTGGAAACAATAGAGTATATTGTTACGGAGCGAGCACCCAACAAAGACCACTGACCCACAAGTCTGCAGAAAAAACAAAGTTTATTGCAAGGGAAAAGGGAAAAGGGGAGAAGGGGCGGGTTCAATTCAAACCCGGGCTACAGCATGACCACGCAGGATCAAACTGAAGCCCTGAACAAAGAAAATTCAGGTTTTTTTATACAGTTTACAAACATGGGAACATTTTTTTTTAAAAAGGAAATTTACAAGCAAAACTGTTCGTTCCAGACACCAGGAGGAGGGAGGGTGTGCAGGAATGAGTATGTCCCGCTTGCTATCTTTTGCTGTCCAGATATACTCATTAATTTTGCTTTATCCTATCTTGGGCCAAACTATGCCAGGTCACTCTGATCTAGCAGGACACACTTCTTCAGAATAGCTGAGAGATTCAAAATGGAGTTTCTTAGGTTCAGTTTGTCTTCAATATATATAAGATAAACTTTGCCCATATTTCATATAATTACAGTAAGGGGCAGAAGCAAGCAATTAGACTAACTGGTCATAGTGAAGGGTTTCAGGACAGGGAGTTTTGCAGTGGTTTCTAACCTACTTGAGTGAGAGACCCTTCAGCAGATATGTTTTAAGGTGGAAGGAAGAGAGTTCCAAGCTGAGAAAACAGGTGCATAGGAACCTAACATAGAATGTTACAATGGCCTTTTGGAAGGCTGGAGACAATGTTTAGTTGAATAAGGCTAAAGAGTTCCTGCCCACCTTTTGTTCTGAGGGAAGTGGGAGTTTTAAAGAGTTTTCAGTAGAAAGTACAAGGTTAAACTTGCTGTTGAGGAAGGTCACTTGAACTATTCAAAAATTCTTGTATCTTTTAATGCCATTTTTCCATGAAATTTTTGAAGTCACCATGTGGAGTGGAGAGTGAGACAAAGCTGGGAGTTGGGAGAATAGTTACAGTATTGTTGCAGCAACAAAGCCAGCTGTCAAATTGTCTCATAGGAGTGGGCTAGAAATGGATGGGCAGATTCCAGTGATGTCTTTCTAACGCTGGGGTTGGACATAATTTCTTTCTGTCCTTTATTCTTTAGTCTGTATAAATAACCTTTAGTATATTCAAGTCTCTGGAGGAATTTTTCATATTTTGACATGATTCCCATTCTTTCTTATGGATAAGGCATATTTATCACCATACGCCTTTGTAGTACTGGTTGCCGAAGCCATCACTAAAGAAAGGCAGTGGAAGACGTGATTCTAGAACCAACTCTACTACCTAGATGCTAAATGCCACAGAAGTAGCTTTACTTCTCCTTAAAGTGGAACCACATTCATATTACACGAGACTTCCGACAATCAACTGAGCTAATTTGTGAGACAACTTGAAAATCAGAATGTGCAATATTAGTGATTGTTATTATAAAACAAACAGGAGAAAGTCAAAAGACAAATAAACCTTATGCATTTTTTTGTAAATCATGGGGTCTCAAGCTTTTCTAAATTTGGACTTTTAAACATTTTCAAGAGAGACATGCATAGCAATTCCTTAGAATCTCCAATTGAAATGATACATTCTTAGTACTTTCTTAGTACATAAATAAGTTGTTTTTTACTTTAACTTCCATTTATACAAAATAAAGTTTTCTCGGGAAGTTCAGCTGGCATCGACTAGCATGCTACGACTTTGGTCTCCACTCCAGTGTATGATGCACTATGTGCTGGGTGATCTGAAGTCTGCTTTCACTCTTTCCCCAAGTGAATTTTATTTCTAAGATACATTGGTTCTTTTTTCTCTGTGTATTTTATTTTCCCTTTCTAAGTGAAAAACTTATAACTGATTTAGCACCTAAGTCCAGTAAAAGCATAATCAGGAACTCTCAAGAATTAAGTCTTCTTAATTAGCACACAGGCAGGCGGTGAGGCCTGAAGCAGCAACAATCTGCTGTTATCTGCTAACTTCAGAATATCCCATGTCTACCAGCAATGAAATGTTTCTCAATCTTTCCTTGTCCTCAAAAATTTTTAATCATTTTCTTGTAGGAAGGTGTACTTTTTTGTATTAACTTTTACATAGATGAATCCCCAAAAGCATCTGTTCTCAATGTGAGAGATGAAATGGGAGATAAACATTTGCTTTTGAGTTTACTTGCTTCAATTGAAATAGTCACAGCTCATTTATATCTTAAAACTTAAATATCAAAGTGACAGGGGAAAATCAGAATAAATATGAGTTATGGTCTGTATTGGAATCTAATTCTAGCCAAACTGGAATGCTGCTCTTCAGAGTGTGGATTTACTTGGAGAGAGTTGATGCCACACATAAAACCCAAACCTTCCTGTAAGTCCATTCTGACTCAGAGAGACGTATGGACTCCATGGATGGCAGGTGAACTGTGGCCCAGGGTTTCTGAGGCTGTAAATTCTCGGGATGAAAAAGCCTCGTCTTGTGCCTGAGAAGCAGCTGGTGGGCTTTAGACCACTTATCTTGGGACTAGCAACTTGATGCTTATTCCATAGCATCACTAAACACTTTACGGGTAAAATAGTTGCTTCCAGATAAACTCTGAATAGGTAAAATAATGTTCTTCACCTTTTCCCCATACAAAAAATAATTAACTTTGAACTTTATTTTTTGGAAAACCATAGTTACATAACAATAAACCAAAAATTCAATTGAGCATACTTCAATAATCTCGTATTTTGTTAATCAACTAACCCTGGAAAATTACTTTCTGCTAAAGTGAAGGGATGTTTAAAATGATAGAATATGACATTTATATGGATTGCATGGTTCTTAATTGTTGCAAAAATGGCATGCAGCAACATCTGACTTCTCGTGACTTCACTTCACAGCTCCATAGCGGCCCAGGCTGATACTTGAGGTCACCTATGGCTCCACCCTCCCAGTTTCTGCCTTCTGGAACCTTTCTTGGATCACTGTCTACATCACTGCTTGACTGAAGGCACTTGGTTTTTGCTCTCCACACACTGGGAAGGCTGCCCCCTCTGTCTTCAGCTTTTGTCGTCACCATGGCTTTTCTGTGTCTGGTGTCCCAGCTTTCTCTCCTGGATCAAGATGACTCAGGACAAGAATCTTAGCATCGGGAAAGAGGGTTTGGAGAGGACCAATTCCTCAAAGACAATCCAATTCTTTATATTCCAAAACTGAATTCTAGAGGCAGAAGTCAGACATGTCTTCCCTCTGCACCCTGCTTCAACCAATTTCGATACCAACTCTCTTTCTTCCTGGCATTACACTCTTCCGGGTTCCTTAGTCCATTGCGAGGACCATGTAGTACTAACAATACCCACAGTAAGGTTTGTTACAGGAGCTAATAGGTTGTAATTCCAGAGAAGAACACACATTTCTCTGGTAAGGCTCTGTCCACAGCCATGCCTCTCTCTGGTTGGCCCTTGGTCACATGGCCCCTTGGCCTCTGCCTTGCCAGGACAAGTGTTACAAAGCTCCTTTAAACTGCCAATAAATCCCCCAAAAGTATACCATTCTGGAAGCAGGCCTCAAACATTTAACTTTACTCATTGTGTGGGCCAGGAAGCCTCCAGCAGTCTCATGCTCTCCTTAGGACTACTGCCACCTCTGCTGGCACTGCTTCTTGACCTCTGTACCTTGTAAGGATCTCGGGGTCCAAATGATGCCCTCTCTTTTCAGAGCTTGTATCTTGATGGTAGTGAGAACCTCTGTTCCTGCTTCTGAGTTGACTCATTTTAGAACTAGAGGGATGGCAAAACTAACCATTTCCCTCCTTAGAGTCTCATGCTCCCTGTTTCCATAGTCTCATAGGATTTGGTGGGAGTTACAAAGACCAGAACCAAGAGAAACATAGCAAGCAATTTCATTTCATCTCAGAGCCCAAGGATATACACTCTTCTTTCTTGATCATAGGGGCTTGTCTTCAATTCCCACGTACCTTATTTCCATGTACCTCATTTGCCTGGTCCTGCTCCACAGTGGTGCCTACCACGTTTATTATCAGTCTCCTGGGTGGGCCCTAGATGTCTCAGGTCCACATTGGACATTGTCTGTCAGAGTCTGCATGCTCAGTACAGTAGATGATTCAGAATCTTTGCAACGATCAGTCTCCAGTGGTGGGTGAGTGCTAGCTGTGTTTGAGGTGCATTCATCAGAAATGAAATCTCGGAAGACATAACTGAATTAAAAAATGCCACTGGATGCTTATGAATCTTTTTGTTTCATTATTTTTCTGTTTGTAAAATTAATATATGCTCACTAAACTGAAAATACAAAAACGTGTAGCAAAGCAATTTAAAATATAAAGAAATCAAGACCACCCATTGGAATTTCTCCTAGACGATGGTGAATATAGATACAATGATTGACAAATAGCTTGCTGTTTTGGGATTAAAATTTTTTAATGATTTAATTCCTGTATAGAATTTGAGCATTTATCTTATTTCTTTTTCTTGCATTCATAGGTAATATTACTGAACATATTTATGAACTTCAGTCTTTATAAGAATCCTTGTTAAGCATTTAAGAAGGAATCACAGTACAGATGCTGCCAATCCTACTGTAGAATGCCAGTGGTTTCACCTAAAGTCATGTGGTACCAAATTTGGTCTGGCATGTCCACAACCCTTTGCTAAGCACTATGAAGGAGTCAAAGTCAAACTGCAGCCTAGCGATTGGGAGGTTAGTTAATTAGAAAAGTTATGCATTTTCACACAATTTACAATTAGTTTTAATTCCTTATATCAGGATGAATTCCTTATATCAGGATGAACAGAATTTATAGATGGAATTTATCAACAATGGATAACAAAATTTAGGAAACTGAAAAGCAGGTGTCATGAAGGTCATCATTTGTAAGATAATTGGAGAAAGAAAAAGATCATGAATGACAACAGTGTACCACCTCGCCAAATGATTACTGTTGATCCTGGTTTACTGAATACACAGTGTACGCATTTACTGCTGATAGAAGCATCAGACATTTGGGGAAAATAATGCTATCACAGTGGTCCTTCTATGAATCCAGAATGAGTGTTCAAAAGTTTCTTTGAATGTGGTTTTATTTCTTCAGGGGATTAGCCTGGTTATTCTGGTCTAAATGGCTAAATGGCAACATAGGAAAAGAAAGTCTCTTTTATTGTTTTTCATTCAGTGTTGAATTGAATATTCTTTAAAACATTTTGGGGCTGAGCCCCGGTGGCATCAATGGTTGAGTATGAGACTGCAGCCTGCGGGCTTGGTGGTTCAAATCCAGCGGCAGCTCTCAGGAACAGTGCTGGGTAGCTTCCATAACCACCAGAGGGCAGTGATGGCCCCCACAAAAGAAGTTTGAACACATTCTTTAAATTTTATGAACATTTACCAGAAAGCACTTTGGGCCAAGTTAGGACAGCTTCCAAGCATTGTGACTTAAAATGCTTAATTTGTATTGATGAATTCACCATTTAGATATACACCAGAAATACTATTTTTAAAGCTAGCCATTAGGTAAATTATTGATTTGTGCTCATTTCATATCTTTTTTTTTTTTAAACAACTTACTCATCTCTGCAACTTCTGGTGCACAGCACGCATGATCACTGCTACTGCTCAACCGTTTGTGACCAGTTTATCGATCTTAGCAAGAGACAGCTGGGAGTGGGAAGGGATTTGCTTAGAAAGCTCTGTTAGTAAAATTTTATGCCTAACCAATGGCACAGTTATTTTTAATTTAATTTGTGTTTTGCTTTCTTTTAAATTTTCAGGAAAGAGACAAAGCAATCTAGGTCTATAACTGAATAATTAAAATTACTTTTCTGTCCAGACTCTCAGGATAAATTGAATGCATTCTGTAAATGTGTTGTACCTCAACTGCCTCTCCTTAGCTTAAGAATAAAGAGATTGGCCTGGGTTAGAATCATCCACAAGGAACCTGTGATGCAGTGGGTTTCACATTGGACTGCTAGAAGCTCCTAGGGAGAAACAAATCTGTCATTGAACAGTTATGGTCTCTGAAACTCACAGAAGTGCTCCCTTGTTCAATAAAGCTGTCATGAGTCACAACAGACTTGATGACTGTGAATTTGGTGTGTGTGTGGTGGGGGGGGGGGGGCTAGAGGGGTGTCAGATGAGATGTGAGAGAATGAGAATTATCCATAGAGTCTGTAGGACAGATTCATAGCAGGGTGATTTTCTTTTAAAAATTACGTCTCTTAAAATGTACTGAATCCTGTTCAGAAAAGCATAGTTTGTCTCTTAGGAGCTATTTGAGCAATATCCCAGAAGTACAACCACATTTAGCAGGTTTCAATTCATGGAGGCTGGATTTCCTGTAAAGAAGGCACACCAGCTTGATAGACGTAGGTGTTCAGAAATGTGCTGGATCCCATCATTGACACATTTTAAATGTCCTGATCATTTCTGATCTTCCTTGTGCCCTGATTGTAGTTACTGTGAGTTTCTGTCAAATCAGCCCTGGCATGCTTGGACACCACATCTTATAGTGTGGAACTGCTCCTGAGCATTCTCTTGGCTGTATTCTTTCTTCCATCAAGAGCTCACGAAACACAGCCATAACAAGCTTCTTGTCATCTCCAGGTCCCTCCATACAAGTGTTTCTGAGGCAAACATCTCTAAGTGAGCATCCATCCTCATTGGTCTCTCGTGGAGCAGCTAGTGATCTTGAACTGCTGCCCTTTGGTTCAGCCCAGCACTAATCCACACCACCACCAGGGCCCTGCAAAGAGCCAACCTTCACGTGAGCAGTCCATCGTAGATGCAACTCTTTCCAGACTCTTCTGTGCTCCCTCCTTTCTCACTCCTTTCTCATCCATCCTGAAAACTGAAGATGTAGATAAAAAAAAAATTCAGGCTTCATCAAGCCGTTTTCTTTCTTTTAAAAATCATTTTTATGGGGGGCTTGAACAACTCATATCATAATTCATCCATCCATTGTGTGAAGCTCATTTGTACATTTGTTGCTATCAGCATTCTCGAAACATTTTCTTTCTACTTGAGCCCTTGGTATCAGCTCCTCATTAACCCCCCCCTCCGCGTGAACTTTTGATAATTTATAAATTATTATTATTTTGTCCTGTCTTAAAATGTCTGATGTCTCCCTTCACCAACTTTTCTGTTGTTCTTACCCCAGGGAGGAGGTTATATGTAGATCCTTGTAATTGGTTCCCCCTTTTTACCCCACCTCCTCTCCACCCTCCCAGTATATAAGAAAGGCTGGATAAACAATCTGGCAAAAGACAACAGCAGGACCAACGTTTCCAGGGTACATGCGAGAGGAGGAGGTAGGGGTGTTAGCAAACCCAGTGACAAGAGAACAAGTGATCCAAAATCAGTGGCGAGTAGGGTGCAAGAGACCTGGCAGGGCTTGATCAAGGGCAATGTAACCGAGAGGAATTACTCCAACCCAAATAAAGGCTGAGCATGATAGTGGGACAAGAGGAAAGTAAAAAGACAAACAGGAGACAAAGGGCATTTATAAAGGGCTAAATACAAGCATGTACACTAGTAAATATTTTTATATATGATGATGGGAAAATAAATATATGTGCGTATATTTATAGGTTTACTATTAAGGTAGCAGATGGACATTGGGTCTCTGTTCATGCGCTCCCTCAATGCAAGGACCCTTTGTTCTAAACTGGAGGAACCACAGGAAGACCCCTACCAGCACTGAGATGCTTCTGCCTCCACTGGATGTACAAGACTCTGCACCCACTGGACTGCGATTGTACTGGTGTCATTGCATGTGCTTCATGAGTCTGAAGAGGACTTGTAGATTGGTGTCAGACATATGGGCTAATATTAGGCTTATGACCTTGGATTGAACTGAACTGGGATGTTTTCCCACTGTTCAATTGCTCTTGTATATAAACCTCTCCCTTATACACATATGAGTGTCTGTGGATTCGTTTCTCTAGTCTACTGAGTCTAATACATGATGTATCCCATATCTTTCTCTGAAGGGTGGGAGGCCCCGCAGACTGTGGCATGGAGACTATGGAACTGAGCAGGGGGAGCAGAGTCAAGACTGTGAGACTGTGAAACAGAGTGACAGGCAGGCTTCTTGGTCCTCCAAGACACAGGCCAAGGGACTGTGTGCCTTAGAGTCTGACTACCAGCGAAATAGAGAGACTTGGTTTCTGCCTGAGGACGTGTGTTGCTGTGAACCAATGACTGTATTTGTAGTGATCCTGTGTCTTTATTGACCCTGCCCTTATTAACTTCCCTAATAAACCCTAATTATTATGAGTATAGACCATGTGTTCTATGTGCCCATGGTAATGAATTACCTGTACAAAAGTAGTGTGCTGTGGGAGGAATGGGTGATCTCAGAGTAGATAAAGGAGGATGAAGAGTGGAGGAATGTCTGACCTGTTTTGTGGCCATAGGGACAGCGGAGAAGCTTAGGTCTGGGCCCATGCTGTCTAGCATATCCACCGAGAACCACCCCCTGTCACTGAGTTGATTCAGACTCATTATGCTACAGGAGCAGGAAGTATTATGGAACATCTGGTGGGATTAAACTGCAGACTTTGCTGTTAACAACCCACACTTAACTCACAGAGCCAACAGGATTGCTTACACTTAGCATCACCCACAGCTGTCATGTGGACTCTAACACTTAGCTGCTCCAGATAGTGTGCCTGAGACTTTACATCTTTACAGAAACAGGCCCCTGCCCTTTCCCTGTGGAACAGTGCATTGGAACTGCTCATTTTGCAATTAACAGTCCAACATCTCACTCCTAGTCTCATCAGTGCTTCTGAGGCTGACTATCATAGTGACGTTCCCCATCAGAAGGTCTGTAATCTGTGTAATACCCAAGCAGGTAAATAGTTAAACACAGTCAATGATAGGGTTAAATCTATCTACAGCAGGACATGATTTTTGTTTAAAGGAAATGGTAAAGTGGAAATGTTGTCATTTTTAAGAGTTCTAAAGTATTATTTATTTTGCTATTTTTTGTTTCACCAAATAACATTTTCTATTCTGAAATTAAATATTTAAAGCCCAGCTATAGCTCATGTTTTCATATAACTATGGCATCTTTTATTAGGTCTCCCATAAGTCTTGAAGATTACTACTGTTTTTGCAACACTCTATTTTCTAAAAGACTTTGATTATTAAAAATATTGTCTCTAGCTCTCTATATGATGTAACTTTTAGCAACTCTCTCTGTAAAGAAAGTTGAGATAGTCTGTGGATCTTTCCATCCTTTGGCCTAGATATTTTTTTTCTGCAGTGAATTTAATTAGCAATATGAAGAGAACATTGTATATTAAAATTATTTCTAAAAATGTCTAGTTTTTTAGACTTGTTTTAGACTAAACTAATATAATAGCTTTCTCCTTCTGGTGCTTTATAAATGACAGGCTGTGTACCATGGGCCGATATGGTTCCTGTCAATGACAGAAGGAGATTATTTAAAACACACATATACTGTATAACATAACATTTTTCAAAAGAAAAGAAGTTAGACTCACTAATGGAAAAGTTGAAATCAGATATCTAGGAGCCCACATATTTATATCTGCACTGCCAATTATTGTAAAACCTTAACCGTGTTCCCTCACTGATGCGGACATCCTCCTATTGTCCCCTCGCCCAACCGAACCACAGCCTCCTAAGTCTTTAGTAGAATGAACTGCTTTATGTCCTATAAACCCATTCCCAGCGAGTTGATTCTGACCCACAGAGAGCTTATAGGACACAACAGACCTGCCCCACAGGGTTCCCAACACTATGATACTTAGAGGAGCAGACAGTTTCATCTTCCCCATGAGATTGCTGGTGGGTCGGAACTACTAACTTTTAGGTTAACATCCAAGCACTTCTCCACTGTGTCACCCTGTATGACAGAGTGTGATTAAAAACATATAGGTGTGCCTTGGTAATTCTTCAGACATCCAAAAGTAAACACTCTCCTCTTTGTAATTTACTGTACTTGAATTATATCATCTATGAAATGTTTAACACTAAGCTGGACAAACGTCATGTTACTGACATAATTTAAATGGAATTCTGATAAGTTAGTATGAGGAAGAAAACATGAATGAAAAGAAATTAGGTGTAAATTATGATTCCTGTATGTATTCCACCTAAAGGATTTTAAATATATTAGACCTTTTTTGGACTCCAATTTTTCCACTGCTAAAAATTAAAAAAAACAATTGAGTTCTATCTAAAGTCCCTTCTATCTTTAACAGATCTTGAGTTAGTTTGTTATAGTATAATAAAAAGAAAAAGACCACAAGATGGCGTTTGCAGCTAAAATGTGTGCTTTTTGCATTAACTCTATCTGTCCTGCAATCACTTAACTATTGACAGTACTGAAAGTACAGAATATCAATTACAAGATATTCTGGAGAAATCTGAAAAAAGTACTCTTAGAGAAATAATATGTAAATCCTGTTATTTTAAAATCATTTACATTTCTAAAATTATCAATTTGGCAGATTAATTTACATTTCTAAAGTTATCAGTTTGGCAGATCATTTTCATAAATTGAATTTTTACTTTTCTGAAATGAAATTCAATGGATAATTGGAGAAAAATAATAGATTTTTTTTCCTGGCAACTTCATCTCTACTTTTGGGGGAGTGGATTCATTACATTTCAAATTTCAAAATAGAAAATTGCTGAAAATTTCCATTACTGTTATTAATATAGGCATTTAGGTCATAAAAAACATGGCTTAATGGTTACAGACACCATTACCTTCATTTTGATCAGGTCTAACATTTCTATAGATGATAAACAATGTTGCAGAGATATCAATTTAAGGTACAGAAGATGACACATTTGAGCTTCAATATAATTTCAGATGTAGAAGATAGCATATATATCCAAAATCACCTAAGAGAGCATTCCAAGTAATTAGAGAAAACTCATCACTATTCTCATCTTTAATTCATTGGTACAAGCAACTGGTAGGGCACACTTTAAAGACTATATTACAGAGGGAAGTAGAAACACTATTATAAATTTAAGAATATATTAGAGAGGAAAGAAGTTTTTAACATTATACAATTTGTATTTTGACTTTGTCTAATTCAAGGCAGATCGTGAATTTATATAAGCCCCACATTTCAATGAGATATAGAGAGGCTTGGCTTTTATCACATTTTATAATGACATAATTTTGTTGCAGGAGAATGTCTAGCTATTTTTATTTCCCATGAAGCTATCAAAACAACATTTTATAAATCTTAACATACGAGAAAACAGAAACCTTTTTGAACAGGTTGGAGGCATTCCTTGAAGAGTTGTAATATGTTATGTTGCAGTGATTATATGGTGATGGCAAGCTTGGACTTTAAACAGGTCTGAGTTGTGACACTGATGATTTTCCTTTACTTCAGTGATCTGTAAAGTACAGATCATGATATACTGACTTGGTGTGTTTGTTATTTGCATTAAAACCTGTATGCATGAGGGAACTTCAAAAGTTCATGGACAAAAGAAAATGAAAGGTAATAAAATTTCTACCCCAATGCTTCAAAACTCCTTCATATATATTGATGTGTATCTATGTGTATATTGGAATAGGATGAAAAAAGTACCACAAGCAAAATTTTGCATTCTTAGTGAGCACTTGGAAGGAGATTATTTTTAAGCATTCTTGCTTATAAACAGCTTTTGGAAAGGCTCCTCTGATAGAGCTCTTCAGCCATTATTTAACTTTGCCGGAATCTGACATTGCTAAAAGTGAAAATAAATTTTAAATCTGATAATGAAATAGAAGTTAGTGCGCAGTATGTGATAAGGATTCAACAAATGTTGCCTAGTAGTAGTAATGATGATGACGATGATGATGGTGATGATGGAGCTGTTCTTCCTCCAAGACAGATGACAGTTTTTGGTATTTTATTATTATTTACCAACATCATCATTCAAGTGTATCGATACTTTTTTTGTATGTTAGTGAATTTATAGAATAGATCATCATTCAGTAAGTTTACAGAACAATTTTGCATTCAGTAAGTCATGCACATTTTGTTTAATATCCATCGCAATCCCCTTGTGTTACAGAGAGTTCTCTAGAAAAACAAAACAGGCACTTAGAGGTAGGTAGGCCTGTAGGTAGGTAGATTGGTCAGGTGGTAGGTAGATAGATAGAGAGAGAGATAGAGAGGTGATAGATATATAGATAAAAGGAATATAGCAGCTAATTATTCCACATCGGTACAGAGAGGGCACAATTCAACTCACTTCTTTGGAACAGTTAATATACTGGAAGTTCTTTAACTCTCAAGGGCTGTTGGATTCAAGGTCAAGGAAGCAGACAGCTGAGACTTCCCTAGAACAATGCAGGCAGTCTACCCACCAGCAGCAAACTTCAGGGCAGGTCACCCTCCAACAGTCCGCAGTTCAGGAGCTTAGCAAAGCAGGACCAGATAGAATACCAAACTCAAGCAAGGCAAGTTGATAGTACCCACCAGTCTCAAGCTCAAGGGATGTATACACCAGCAGTGTGTGACAAAGCAAGTCTCGAAGGAACTTCAACCTATAGCAATGCTATCCACTGGTTGGCTATCTCACAGGTAGTGTAGCTCACAAGTTTAGGCAGAGAACTAGCTAAAGCAGCAACACACTGGTCCGATCACCAGAGAGCAAGAGAGAGAGGAGCAGGTCTTGCCGAGCCATTTATCTCTTTGTCTGCCAATCACATTGCAGCCTTACTAATTCCATATGTCCATATTGGCCAAGTTAGCACAATACACCTACCTATCACATCACTTATCCTACATCTTCCTTGGTTCTTGGTTTCCAATCCTCCTCCTTTCCTAACCCTTCTGAATTTTGTCTTTGAGTAAATGTTTTTTGATGTCAAATGATGGGCTCTACCGAGCTGTGCATACTGAGGTATTATTGTTACCTCTAGAGAGCTGTTTATTCTGACTATAACACAAATGTTCTACAGCTAGTCAGAAGGATTTCTATCATCTAGATAATCTATAACCTGATAATCTATAATCTATCAGAAGTGGACTGTAATACTTTCCTGGTCTGTACTTAGTCGGGCAGCTCCATTGCAAACTTCACCATGAATGCCCCAAGTGATATCCGTGGTGTAATTTATAGCATCACAGCAAAACAGAGCCTATCTCAGTATGACAGACTGATAGATGAGTGGAGGGAATAAAAATGTGTTATTTTTTTCAGGAAACTTCACGCTGATTCCAAATCATAACTATTGCTCGCAATTGTTATGTTTGTGTCTATTGCTGCGACCACTGTATCAATATACCTTGTCAAGGCGCTTCTTTTTTTACTTCCAAGTACAGTATCCTTTCTCTGGGACTGTTTTTTTGGGTGGGTGGGGAGCATCACTGCCCTCTGATGGGAGCAGGAGACCCAGCCTTGCTTGTGGAGAGCTGCTGCTGGATTTGAACTGCCAACCCAGTGGGCCGCAGTCCTGCACTGAACCACCACGTGACAGGGGCTCAGTCCTCAGGGACTATTTTTTTTTTTATGATCTTTCCAGAGTCTGTGATATGAAATTTCACTCTCCTGAATTCTAAGGAGCATCCTTGCTGTACTTCCTATAAGACAGGTTTGTTTGTTCTTCTGGCAGTTCATGATAGTATCTGTGTTGTTCATCAGCGTATGATTCAAATGCATTGATTCCTCTTTGTTCTTCCTTATTCATTGTCCAAGTTTCATATGGATATGAGGTGAGGAATATAAATTAGAACCAGCTGATTCATTTCGCTGGAATACAAATTAGAGCCTGCCAAAGGAACACATGCTCAGGAGCAGGACACCATTGGTGGGCTGGGGGCAGGGCGGGGGTTGTTCTTGATAAAAACTTTGGTGCATATGGAGCAACAAAAATGTTCATAAAACACAAAAATAGTATCTTACTATATTTATTTAATTTTAAAACGCCGCAGAGACTGAGTCTCAGTGGTGTAGTGGTTGACTGCGGGACTGCGGCCCCCTGGTTTGGTGGTCCAAATCCAGCAGCAGCTCTCCAGGAGCAAGGCTGGGCCTCCCACTCTCACTAGAGGGGAGTGATGTCCCCCAAAAACAAAAACAAAAATGCCGCAGGACAAATTGTTAAAAAGTGGGACGTCTGGTCACCTTAAATATAGGTGGGTTCCAAACTGGAAGCATCCACTTTCCTTAAGCTGTGTTTCCCTCCTTGTATTGAAGATAATGTGCCAGCCGAGAGAGTTCACCTAAGCTTCTGTTTCCATAGTGTGTATTGAGAACTCATTGCACAGATAAGCTTGACACAAATGTGCTTGAACATTGTATCTATGTCAGTTAATAGATTTTGACCCAAAGTTTCCACCTTAAATATGAGAGGTTTTTTTTTTTTTTTTTTTTTCTGGCATTTTACTCTTCAGTGAATAGATGATGATTTAGATTCATTCAGAGGTACCTCAGAAGAAAGACCTGAAGATCTTCCTGAGACAAGTCATAAGCTGAAGGATATCAATTGTACTATCAGTACTACTCTATACATTGGGTCATAGGAATCAGAATTGAGTAATACACTAAAATTCACAACATATGTCCAACTAGATAAACACTGGCTTTTGTTTGTTTTACCATTAGCTTGGAGGATGGTAAGTAAAAGGTAATTAACTAATATGTTTCTTTCATCATACTTCATTGTCCTTCTTTGGATTATTCATGTGTGTCATGAAAGTATCATTTCATAAAGTAATCAGCCTGGATAGGGATTGAATATGCTCTCTAGATATTTATAAAACTGGGATCATTGAAGCAAATTATCACAACATAAATTTGTTTACTTAAGGAATGCCATCTTTGGTTCATTGTGGATTCTTTATTTGACAAGAATTCTAAATAGACCGTTCAGGATTCCATTTTAGAACTTTAAGAATTTACTCTGACAATTTTCAGGAGTTTATTTAAATGAAAGTTTGGCAGAGTTCTCAAAAAGATATATCATATCCCCTGAAAGACATAATTGCTTTGGGTGGCATCCCTGCGGGCTTAAAAGAGTGTGTGTGAATTTGCAGAGATGCAGTAAAGGTCTTTTAGGGAAAGGGAAAACAAAGTTTTTTCGAATGTAAAATAGGACTTTGGTTTCTATCATCCTGTTAACATTGGCCACTAATTTTCTGTGTTTATAAGCAGTATAGATACATTTATAACTACTATAGATATTTCAAAAGTTACATATGCACTGATACTGTCATCACTTTCCTTTATATTCTCTAAAATTGATTGAAATTTTCAGTATTTATATGGCTGAGTCTTACTGCTCTCTTGACAATGGAAACAAAGAAAATGTAAATAGATAATAGTTATTACTTGCCTGATCACTTGAGTTTTGGCACGTGCAGCTCTCTTTCAATGCATCATTGAATTTATTATTCTTGGTAATTTTGTATATAGGTATTTTTGTTAGTTCCAGTTAGTTCTAATCTCCCAGTTTAAGGAGATTAAGTATTTCCCAGGACTATATAGCTGTTAGGGAAATGAACAGGAATCGAGCTGTAGTCATCTTATTTTTAATAAATAATTTTAAAGGCAAATTTGAGGTCTAATGGATATACAAAAAATGAAGATATTTAAGATGTTCAGAAGGATACATTGTGTTATCTGTATAGACCAATGAAGCCATATTCCTGAAGCCAAGATAATATCTATCACCACTAAATTTCCTCTTTGCGAACCCTTCCCACTACCTTACACAGGGAAGCTACTGATGTGCTTTCTTCTGTCAACAGATATTTATGTGGGTTTTCTAGAAATGGATACAAATGGAACCATGCAGTGTATTCTTTTGGTGGGCAGAGAGGTTCCCAGGTTCATTCACAGAGATTCGATTATATAGTTCTATATCTTAAAAGCTAACTTGTATTGTTGACTAGTATTACAGACTAGTATTACAGGGTCTTGGAAAATCCAGGCCTTTCTACTCCCATAAAAAGTTAGTCTTGGAATCCCACAGAGGCAGTTCTGTAGCTTTAAAGGCAGCATCAATTAGATGGCAGTGCATTTGGTTTGGGGAGTTGAGTATTACATTTATAAATGTATCATTTTTTCAACCATTTTTTAATGAACATTGAGTTTTTGTTTTTATAAATATAGCTGCTGTGAACATTGATGTACAATGTTTTGGTAGTTGTATATCTGCTTTTCTGCTGGAGGTAAATAATTTGGTCAAATGGTGATTGTATTTATTTATACGAGACCCTGCTGGACTTTTTCAAGTTATTTAGTATTTTGCTTTCTTGGAAGTTTTGGAAGAACTTTGAGGTATTGCTATTGTTATTAATTTTAATCATTCTAATAGGTTTGCAATGTTTTCATTGTATATTTAATGGTTTGGTAAAGCTGATTCGGCATCGACATAATGGCAGTGAGTTTAGCTTTGGGTTTGAAAAGTGGAGGATAAGTGAAAAGGATGAAGACTCTCAAGGAAACAGCTTGATTGACATGCTGGTTGCAGCGATATTGAGGCTGGTGTCGGCCCATCAGTGCGCGGGTTCCACACCACAGCGGGTCCCTGTGACTTAGGCCTGACTTGATGGCACCCAGCCACCATGATGGCACCCAGCCACTTTTGAGTGAGTGTCCTTTCACATGCCACAGATATATCTTTGTTGGTGAATTGTCTTCATATTTTACATTCTTTTTCTTTTATTTTTTTCATATTTGAAAGTTTTGGAAGTTCTTCTTACATTATTGATATAGGTAATACACCAGACATATACTTTACAAATATTTTCATCCAGTCCCCAATTTGTCTTTTTTGGGGGGTGGTTTGGGGTGGGGTGGGGGTGCATCACTGCCTTCTGGTGGTTGTGGGAGCTACTCAGCATTGCTCCTGAGAACCGACCCTAGATTTGAACTGCCAGGCCGCAGTCCCACACTCAACCACTTACACCACCGGGGCTCAGCCCCATCTTAGAATTCTTTTTAAGGTGTCTTTTAAGGAGAAAAAAATTTAATTTTAATGAGGCTTCATGCTTTCTTTTTCTAGATCATATTTGGTATCATATCTAAAACAACCGCTTAATGGAAGAACCCAAAGAGCCTTTCTTATATTTTTTTCTAGAAATACTATTTTGGGTTTTATATGTAACTTCATGATCCATTTTGAGTATGTTGGGTAATACTAACTACACCTCATTTTTTTGCATAAGTTTTTTATCTAATTTTTCCAAGAACACTTGTTGAAAAGATTATTCTTTTTCCACTGAGTTCCCTTTTCACTATTGGTGACATATTTTTGTAGTGGGTAGTTTTCTCTGCTTTCTTGTGTGGTCCACACTATCCTGAGAATTGTATTATTTTTAATAAGACTTGAAATCAGACAGTTGACCCCCAAATTTTGTTTCTCTTTTTCAGAGTTATTTTTTACTGTATTGTGTTTTATGCATTTCCAGGTGAATTTTTAAACGCTTGCAGTCCATACAAAAGCATCTACGTTTGATAGAATTGTGTTAAATCTATGGCATTTGGGCAAGAAGTAAAAGTTTAACAACATTGTGGTTTTTTACCCTGTGAAAGGATTTAGTTTGCCATTGGTCTTTCTTTAGGTCTTTTATTTATTTCAACGACATTTTATAGCTTTACTGTACAAGGTTAAACATCAGTGACAAACATGTCCCTAATTATTTTACATTGAGTAATATAAATTTCTTTCTATGCACTTTATTGCTAGCATCCCTTAAATTTTGATGTTATTTTCTCATTTTCATTCAGTGGAAAGTACTAATTTTCATTTGTTTTGCTTAAGCTTTTCATTTAACTCATTAATCACTTCCAATAGGAAGAACTAGTTAGCATCCATTCTCTTGCTAATTTAGATTCCATATTACTTACTCTTGGCAACTTCCCTAGGGCAGTAGTTGGTCATCTTGGTTCATTTGACTTACTTGTTAAATCAGGCCTGTGAGCCTATGGACAGTCCCCTGCACTTTTCATAGTCCTTGCCATGTGATAAGAACCAAAAAGTACTTACTGATATATGGGTGTTTTTATACTCCTTCTTACCAATCAGGTGTAATTTGAGTTAAACATTTACTTGTTGTCACATTTGAATAATATTTTGAATGTGAAGCATTGATCTTTAATCCTCTTCTGTGACTGTAACTATATAGATATACTTTAAGTTACCGGTCTTCTGCTGTCCTGTCTTGAAAGAGGCTACTATGCCCTTGTAGGCTCTGTTGTGGTACTTGTTTCTATTTCTCTTCCCTTCTTAACTATGCTGATCAGCTGCTCTCTTATTTGCTTATTTTTCTATACTTATCGGATAAATTAGTACTATCTTACCTGTCATAATGCAGAAAGTTAGTAACTCACCAAAAGATAAAAGGAGACCCATGTCTATTAAAGTGATAAATTTTCTAAGATTACACTCAAATTTAGGAAGAGTAGTCCAGCATTATATAAAAAAAATGCATGCTTATAACAATCTGATCACATTTTGAGAAAATCACATTTTCTTCTCTAATTAGTGTAGCTGAGGTTGACACACCATTATAGTCAACATGATCTAGAAGAGCCCTAAATGTGGATGTAGATATATTTCACATAGGTAGACTAGTGAGTTGGGAAAACGGCTCTGGCAAAATCATGAAATAAAGCTGTATTTCTGTTTGGGTGTCACCACCACCTTCAGTCCCTTAACATCCTTTCCTATTTCCTCTGGCACTGTAATGGCCATGCCTGCCATTGGATCCCCCAAACCACCAAACTATAATCATGATTCATCTTCTGAGCACTTACTGTGTACCAGGCATTTTGCATAGTGATTTCCACAGAATTGATGAGGGG
This sequence comes from Nesogale talazaci, assembly GCA_004026705.1. Lineage (NCBI taxonomy): Eukaryota > Metazoa > Chordata > Mammalia > Afrosoricida > Tenrecidae > Nesogale > Nesogale talazaci. Next base: position 3,398 of record PVJH01014709.1, on the reverse strand, counting down.
GATTTTCATAATTGTCTTCTCAGTAAGCATTAGCATGAGTCTGGTTTTATAGCTGAAGCAACTAATAAAGGTTAATCCTTTTGTAAATCACAGGAGCAGGGCTTAAATCTGGTCGAAATTATGCTGGTTTATCCCACCTTTTTCCTCGATAGATCAGAATTCTGCTTTCTGACCATGGACCAGATGTGGATTCTTTAAAATGAATGTGAGGCAGTGGCATTTTTATAGATTAGTGCTTTTCGTGCAAGAAACCTGGGTTAGAGTATCAGGCAGCATGCCTCAAGCACGGCTACCATTCATCTTGTTAATGGACTCGTGTGCGATACTTTGATGTTGAGCAAATTTCAGTGGCACTTCCAAGACTAAGACTAAATAGGAAGAAAGACTCGACCATCTGCTTCTGAAAATCAGACAGTGTGAACCCTGGAGCCCAGCAGCAGGTCCTTCCATGAATTGAAGGCAGTTTCAACAGCAGCTATCAATAATCGGTGCTAATCTTTTAGCCAGGCATATGGTTTTATCATTTATCTAACAATAGCATCCCTCAATGAGAATTAAAATATATAGAAAGGGACAAAGACTTTGTCAAGCTGAAAAGAGAAAGTAAGGAAGCTTGATATAGAACCAATATGCTAATGTTAATTAGTATTTTGTTTCACTTTTTGGGGGGCATCACTGCGCCGCTCCTGAGAACAGCCCCTGGGTTTGAACTGCCAAGTCCATGGGCTGCAGTGCTGCACTCAATCGTGTATGCCAATGGGGCTCAGCCCCATTAATTCGTATTTTTAGCACTGAAAGTAATTCTTGTGATCGCATTATGATGAGTTTTTATTGTTTTAGTGCCTTGCTACATGGGAATCCTTCCTTACATCACAAACCGACCTCCGCTTGGAAGAAGTCTCTGAAGAGAAATCTTGATCCCATTGAGGACTTCTGTGTGTTCCCTGTGAGACCACATCTATCAACCAAAGTTATTCTTTCTAGATGGGCTGTAACTTCAATAATGTGGATGGAAAATGTTTCTACAGCCTGGAAAGTCAACAACTTGAAAACTCAGGTTATTTTCAGGTTGTTTACATGAAGTTGAATGGTTGTGTGGTTGTGTGTATGCAAGCATAGAGAGGACTTCTGAAAATTCATGGAAAGTCAAATTATAAGAAAATAAATGAATTTTGATGAACTTTTGGAGTTCTCTCATCTTTATTTCACTTAATTTGAATTACATTCTTAAGTCTGTGTGCCAATAATTACATATGGAAATAATTGCTCTTGTCTATAGGACATGCCATTTTAAATATGTTGTAAAATAGCTTTCAATTAAAAAAACCTTTAATACAAAAGTCTGCCTATTGTGTATCCTTTATCTGTTAGGATCTCAAACCACTGAAGTCAATTTTAATATAAACTCAGTTTGACTTGATACATATATTAAATAATGTAGATTTAAATTGTTATATGGATTCTTAGTTAAAATTCATTATAAAGTTATCTTATCTATCTACAGAAAATTAAAAGTATACATATATTTTATGCACTCTTCACAAATCCCTTCTAGATTACAGTATTAACCAATTTATTCTCTTCAGTATTTAAATGCCTGTTTTTGCAAAACATGGTTATCAGTACTTATGGCTTATAGTGATGAGAACCACACCTCCTTTCATTTTGAGACCTTATGTTCCGTCATGTTGGTCAGACAGAAGTGCTTTCAGGTTGTTACTATTATGTGCTGTCAAGTTGGGTATGATTTGTGTGCAACAGAACAAAATCCACCCAGTCTGGGGACAAGCCTTACAGTGATTGCTATGTGTGAAACCCTTGTTGCGGCCACTGTGTCAATGCTTTTCCTCAAGGGTCGACCTTTTTGTCTCTGATTCTCTATGTTAGGTTGTTAAATGATGCTCATTTCCAGGCAGCCTAAAAGAGCCCTGGGTGTGGAGTGGGTTGCATTTTAAAGTGCTTTGCAGCCTTGGAAGTTACAGGAAGCCATAGATTTGCTAAATGTGACAATTGATTCAATGGCAATGAGAAAGTCTTCAAAGTGACATCTTCACACTTAAATTAATGTTACAACTACATTATGGAACCAATATTCTGGTATTTAGTTTTTACTTATTTTTGAAAAAAGACATTTCTCAAGGCAGAGTAGAGTTTGGAGTATTGACACTTGATTTCTCAAAAAACTAGACATGTAAATTAATGAAACTAAAGCAAAGGTATACATACACATATAACTATAAAATTGAACATTTAAAAATCATAGCTTGTATAGTTTGTAAAGCATCCTAATAAAGTCTGACTCGATTTTGGGGTGTTTGCTGACAGTTTGTAAGCTTTACCCCTCAGTCTTCCTCCTTTGCATTGATTCAATCTTGACTGATTGAAGGCCTTCTGACCCTTCCCCAGGGTTGTGAATAGTGTGGGCTCTGAATGAGCTGGAAACTGATGATCTTCACCCACCCCTCTCCATCCAGACCGGGGAGGGGCAGTCTCCCTTAGGGGCTTGCTTGGGGATGCCAAGCTGTACTGGGTGTGGCAAAGTCATGAGTTTAGTTCAGAAGGCTCTAGACCAGTTTCTTTTAAAAAAATCATTTTACTAGGGGCTCATACAGCTCTTATCACAATATATGCATGCATCCATTGTGTTGAGCACATTTGTACATTTGCTGCCATCACTCGTAGTAACAAAGAAGAGGGTTCAGATGAAAAGTAGCCACTAAAAGAGCTATATGGAGCTGTTAGGTGTCCTAAATCAAAAGGTAGCTATATTTAGGAGCACAGAGAATCACCATCAGGCTCTGACTTGATGGACAGTTCAAACTTCAGCCCTACACTTTCATATATCTTCAAGTTGACATGAAAGTATGTAACTACCACAGAATAATTTAAGTAGAGACAGTTCTGCAGCTAATGAAACCAAAGAATTTTGTCCTTCTGAGGTGGAGAGTGTAGGACCAGAAGATACATATCTGAAGGGAATATGCATTGTAGAATTTCATGTCTGGTCATCACCATTGCAACTCACTGCAGTTTACTCCTCACATACTTTGTAGCCTGTATCTACAGATCACTTGAAGGCCAGCCAGAATCAAAGGGTTCAGCTATGGGGATTACAAATATTTAACCCTGATATGTCTGAATTTTTAAAGTATCTATGCATTGAACCCCTGTGGTTTTTTCCCCCATGTGTCTTATTAGCTTCAATGTCGGAAGTTCCCTCTCCTAAGGTAGAGTCTGTGACTATAGTTTTTAGAACTTACTGCCATGGAGTCGCTTCCGTTTGATAGCAACTCCCAAGGATAGGGTGGAAGTCTCCCTGTGGGTTTCTAAGACTAGGACTCTTTGCAGGAGTGAAAATGCTCATTTCTCTGTTGGTGGATGCCAACTGCTAACCTGTA
>PVJH01014708.1:0-56045 GCA_004026705.1 Nesogale talazaci | reverse complement strand
AAGGAAAGTTACAGGAAAGTAAACCCCATTGTAGTGGGAAATATATGCTTTGAAATGAAAAAGAATATGAAGACTGAGATAGCTGATAAACTCTAACTTAAAAAACTAAAAATATGGGGCTGAGCCCAGTTGGTGTAGTGGTTGTGTGGGAACTGCAGCCCACTGGGTTGGCGGTTCAAATCCAGCAGCAGCTCTCCAGAAGCGCAGTGATGTCCCCCCAAAAAACTAAAAAAAATATGAAATACTTAATAGTACTTGTTCTGAAATAGATACTTTCTGATATAAATGTGACTAGATTAACCTCCACAGACATCTTCATATATGATGTTAATAAAAGTGATGGCTGATTGAGGTTCAAAGGGAGAGAAATTGCAGTATTATTAAAAGCCAGACACTTTTCTAAGAGTTAAAGTGTTTTATATGTTTAGAATTTATAGAAAATAAATTATCCTGTTATGAATCCATCTTTTCTCCTATCCCCAGAAACTGAATTTTTCCTAGCTGACATTCTGATGTTAGGTAAGTTTCTGTTCTTCGCTATTTTCTTCCTCAGAGTTTATTTAAGAATATGAATGTAATATATATTATTGCTTGTGTTGATCTAAAATTACTGACATCTTTTTTACTATAAAACTCTCTTTTCTCATAAATAAAACATTATATACAAAAAAAACCATTATATACAACATATGGTCTACTTATATCTTTCCATGAACTGGTGAATCAGAATAGCCATTCCTATGGCAAATTTTATTGGACAGAAATGCACACCCAAACCCAAAGTGAGCCAATCAGATTCCCAGCTACTTTGGCAAATTTATCAGGGACAGTTTTCTATTGAAGCTTCTAAGTGAGTTGGGATATGTGCCTCTTTTTTCCAAAGGTCATCTGGCCTGCCACATTTAGAAAGTTGTTCAGGACGGAGATGATGATATTATTGACGCTTTAGACCTCAGTTCTGTAAACCAAGAAATTTCCTTATGCTAGAGTAGTCAGATTCCAATAGAAACTAAGGCGGTAAAAGTGTAGTGGTTAGGGTGACTTCTATAAGTCAGTCAAAGTGACAGAAGTATACTGAATGAGAAATGATGAAAATTCATGATACTGACTTGTGACTTCAAGCAAACCATTTCATCTTTCTGGATGTCTGTGTCCATTATCAGTGACATGCTGATACTAAATCACACAAATTCACAAGTCCTGTGTTATTTTTTTACTTTATTCCATGATCCATGATTTGACTTTATTCATTTCTACTTATCAATTGTCAAAGAACTACTAGTTGTGCAAGATCCCTATTGGCATACTGGTTTGTGCAATAATGACACTAACCTTGTGCTAACTACAAGGTCTGCAGTTCAAATTCCACAAAGAAGAAGTTGAAGCTGTCTGCTCCTGCAAAGATAGTGGCACCAGAAAACCATAAGGACAGTTCTACTCTGCCCTATAGAATCAGTATGGGTCAGACTTGACGGCTATACATTGGGTTTGGTTTGAGTTATCAATCACATATAAGTCATATAGAATGGGGAGCTATATGCACGGCTTATTAATACATCCAGTTAAGTGCCCCCATGTCAATATTTGGATTAAAAGCCCCCTAATGATTCCTTGTTGCTTCTAGATTACTGGCGATATTAATTGTAGCATTAATGTTCATTATAGCCAGCAATTATTGGAACTATCATTTATACTACCTGGCATGTTTTACATATACTTTTTCATTTAATGTCCCACAGTAAATCTTTGGAAGTTGACAGCTGTAAAAACTAAGGCTCAAAAAAATCAAGTAATTAGTCTCTGATCACTGAAGCATACAATGGAACTGAAGCATAAATCCAAAATGTTTGGATGCAAATTAATAGTTAGCCACTATTTTCCCCTTTCTTCATGAAGCACCATCTCCTTAGTCAATCTTTAACATAAAAAAGTCCTTTTACATCTCTTTTTGCATGAAGTGAATTGAATTCCTTTATGTGGCCTTTCAGCCTGGTTCTTGGTAAAGAACCTTGGGAGATCAGTTCCCAAATTCTAAGGAGGTGTTACCTTCACTCTACTTCTTTGGAGAAACTACTCAAGGGATCTCTAAGGCAACTTTATTCTCAAGGGGGATGTTGCTTTTGCCCAGGGAAGAGGTCATCTCTGCCAGCAGAAATTGTTACTTTTATACAAGTTCCTTGACATGACATGGGTGTGTGACTCTCAGAATTATTAGCTAGACCACAGCTTTGAAATGGATCTGTCTTTTTACTATTCAAATTAAAAACTAAAATGAAAATCTACCATTTAAACTACAGGATAGAATAGAACTTCTTAAGGTTTCCAAGTCTCTAAATCTTTACAAGAGTAAGTATCCCCATCCTTTGTCCCAGAGTAGCTGAGATGCTTGAGCTGTCAACCTTTGAGTCAGCAAACCTAACACTTGACCTATGATACCAATCCACTTACTAGGATTGGGTAAACTGTGCCTTATCAAAGTGACTGACCAATTTGTGATTCTATATGGAGAATAAACTTGAAGTTGACAAGAATTTTGCTTATACAAATGGGTGTCAAGAGGGAAAAATAGCTAAAAATCTCTTAAAAGAGCTATAATATGAGTCAAGGTCTACAACACTAGAAGCAGCAAGAAGGCCATAAGGCACACTGTAGTGGGGTGTAGAGTCTGTGTAGATAGCAAAGCCTGAGCAATGGGGTTGAGCTGAGCCAGGTAGCAGCAGAAAGGCCAACAGCAGGTATGCCTGTGACACAGAGGCCTGCAGAGCCAAGAGGGAGCATGTTCAACTGAAAGAAAGGTCTATATATGTAAGGACAAAAGAAGGTTGCTCAACTGGCACAGATAACAATTGCCTACTTGCTTTCCCAACCAAGAAGAAGTTGTGTGATGGTACAGTAAGTATAGACTGGAAATTGTCTGCTAATAGCAGAGTATTGTCCTAATTGGAGGCCATCCTGTACCAAGAAGGAAAGTTGTGCTTTCCATCTTGAGAAAGTCTTCCAATTCCTGTCTATGTGCTTCCTGATCCTAATCCTGAGTTAGTCTGGTAACTTACAAGTTGATCCTGATCAGAAGTGGCAGACTCTTACTTCCCTAGTAAATCACATAATTATGCATATGGCATGAGTTCTGTGTAGTCACTGCCATCATTTTTTGAAGTAGGCAGAGTGCTGTAGAGGATAGGGCTGGTGTCATGACTGGGGATGAATTTGGAAAGTGGAAGTATAATTGACCTTTCCTTCATAGGAACCAGTTTTTTCCTGCTCTTGACATTATTAACTATTCATTTTATAATAGAAGCCACCTCTTCTCCTCTTTAGTTTTTTTTGTTTTTGTTGTTGTTGTTGTTTGTAAAAGTCATGGCCCATCTTCTGGTTCTTTAGTGTACTGTTTTCCCAACTTTTCCCTTATTTTTCACCTTTCTCAATCGTACACAGTAGCCATATCCTCAGTTATCCAGTCAGTCAGGAATAAATGGCAGACAGATATTTTGAGTGAGAATTTTCAATCCGCCTGCCTTCCATAAACTCACTGACTAATGGGGCATGAGACATGTGGAAAAGTTATCACTCCATAATTGAAGTCATTGAAAGAGATGTTGTTCTGGGCATGGGGGTGTGTTGGAGCAACAGCAAATTAGTTAAGAAGAGGTACCAAGAGGCAGAAATAAAGGAAGAGTGAGAGTGGAGCAGGAGTGAGGTCAAAGGAAACACAGGACAGACCTAGGAAGCAAAGCAATGGATAGAGGTGTAAGCGAACATAGTGGTGTACATATGCAAATACATTAATCAACCAAAATAGAGGCATTGGCCTATGAACCCATATTTATACGGCACTACACTGAGGTAGGGATGGACTTTGAGCAGGAAAACATCGATGAAACACACTATATTCCTCTGGTTCCTTGAGGTTTCCTCTCCTATCACAACCATGATCCAAATGCTGCTTCTCAATACAGACTAGACCGGAATATGTACACAGGTATAGATAAGAGATGGGAGCTCATGACACACATATTCTGGGAGCAAGAATGGGAATAGTGATACCTAATGGGTTGGGTGAGGACAGGAAAAAGAATGGAGAAAGTGGGAACCAATCCCAAAGATCAACACGTACACCCCTCTACATGGGGAAGAACAACAGAAAATATGGGGGAAGGGAGACAGAAGTGGGTATGAGATATGAAAATAATAGCAATGTGTAATCTATCAAGGAGTAGTGAAGGTGGGGATAAGAGGGGGAAGAGGAGTTGATTACAAGGGCTTAATAGGAACTAAATGTCTAGAAAAGAATGAAGGCAGCATATGTACAAATTCACCTGGTACAAGCGATATATGGATTGTGTCAAGAGTTGTAAGAGTCAAAAAAAAAAAGTTACAGTCTCATAAACCCACAAAATGGTGGGGGAGTATTTTTAGGATCAAATTCCTTTTATTTTTTTTTGGGGGGGGGGGGTTTGGGGGGGCATCACTGCCCTCTGGTGGTGAGAGTAGGAGGCCCAGCCTTTGCTCCTTGGAGCTGGAATTGAATCTCCATCCCAGTGGGCCACAGTCCCGCACACAACCACTACGCCACCCGGGCTCAGCCAAATTCCTTTTAAAAAATCAAATCTCTTCTCAATTTATATATTCAAGAGTGAAAATCTTAAGCTGGGTAAATTGTAAGCTCCTTGAGCATAAGATAAAAATCCTTATGTTTCATTTGTATCATCTTCACTTATAACTTAGAAGCCATTACATAATAAATATCTGATAGGTGCTTGCTTAATAGATACATGTAAGGTATGTTTTATGACCTTTTACCTGTCCAAGGAATTCCTTTGTCGCACGTCTGCACTAAGTAATAGGAATGTCCTTAACTGAAAGTTTGTTCCCAAAGACATACAAGATAAAAGAAATTTTGGATTAACTAGGAATTTGAGTACCTAAGGTCTAATGGATGTATGCCACTTGACAGCCATTCCCTCTGAATGTAGACTTGACTATTTCTATCTTATTTGTTCCACAAAATTATGTTAAGCCCATTAGGAAAGAGACTTAGGTGTTATAAAGGTTATGAGGAACCAGCAGTTCCTGAAGTGCGATCTGACTCCCTCTGGTTACCCCTGTATTTGTCAAGGCTCAATCCTGGATACAAAAGCAGTAGAAAATAAATATTAAAATGTTTACTTCAAGAAATTGGCTTACATGACTTTGTGAACTAGCTAAATACTCAGGGCTGGACATCAAGAAGGAGAGGCTAGACATCTTGAGCACAAACTGCGTATGCAAATTAATTAGCAGGGTCATGAATATTTTGCCAATTCAATTGAGGTTGCCATTCACCTGATCCAGAAGTCTTTTGCTTGTGTATATCAAGTAAATATTTAGTCGTCGTCCCAATTTTTTCACTCCTGTGGAACCCTGCCTAAGTAGCCAATGTCATAGATTCATAAGACATAAGATCCATGCTATTCTGACAAAGTTATTGTTGCTGTATATTATGGGAACTAAGTCCACCTTGTCTCTTTAGAAGCCTTTTGGCTTCTACACCTGATTAGCCACCAAGGGTCTTAACTCAATTAGTATAGTTCCCACTGTTAAATCTGGATTACGTAAAATAGCAATCCCAGGTGTCTTCAGAGATGCTAGATTTCCATAAAAAATAGTCCTTCTTACTATTTTGGCAAAAGATGTGTCCTCGGGTCCCTCCATTTGTGAATCTATACATTTATGCTGATAAATCCACTCTACTATGGCAATTTCCCTAAACCTTTGAATATCTTTTTTGATAAATCTGATACTTCAACTTGACTTAGTCCTCTCAGAACCCATGATTCAGCAAACCAGCAAAATGAATGATTACATTTTTCTATAACCTCTTATACTGAAACACTGAATAAAGAATCTGTGCTTAGTGGGTCCATGTCAATAAACATAGACTGCTCCAGTCTTATGTTTCTTGCACCATTATTCCACACCCTCAATAACCATCTGCACACTTATCCCTGTCTGTACATAATAGAAAACTCTAGTCTGATGCACCTTTACTGAGCCTGATCTTTGAAGATGTGCTGTTACTGAAGTGCAGTTATAGAGCTAGCAGAGATAATGGGTAGTGAGAGTGTTTCCTGGGAACCTGCAGCATAATCTTGTAAGGTCTCAGCCTCCAGTCATTCTCTAGATTCAGGCCCAGGTGCCGTAACTATATCTTTCCAGGTGTGGTTGGGAGGAATAATTTTTTTCAGTTTCTTGCTGCTGATGTGTTGTTATTAGGTGGCATTTAGCTGGTTCTGAACAGCAGCAATCCTGTGTAGAGTAGAACAAAACACTGCATGCACCTGAGGCATCTTTGGAATTGTTCCCACACCCAAGCCCACTGTTAGAGGGTCAATGAATCTTGTTGAGGGATTTCTTCTTTTTTGCTGACTTCCATAAAGCATAAAGTCCTTCTCAAGGTATGGGTGTCTCCTGACAATAAATCCAAAGTATGCAAGACAAAGGGTTGCCATTCTCACCTGTATGAAGCACTTTAGCCATATTTTACCCAACACAGACGAATTTGTCCTTTGAGCAGTCCATAGTACTTTCAACATTCTTCTCCGGCCCCACAACTCACATGTTTTGATTCTTTTCTGTATTCCTTAAACAATGTTCATTTTTCACATGCATATGAGGCGATGGGAAATACTGTGGCTTATGTCAGGCACACCAGAGTCCACAGAGGATAGCTTCCTTGAAAACGGTCTCGCGCAGCAGAGTGACCTGAGGCAGCATCTGTTGGTCCTTCGACTGCTGCTTCCATGAGCAGTGATCGTGAGATCCAAGCAAGACAAAAATCTTTCATAAGTTCAAACTTTTCTCCATTTTTCACGATCTTACCATTGGTCCAATAACGAGGATGTTTAGTTTTCTTTACATTGAGTTGAAATCCATAATGATGGTTTCAGTCCTTGATCTTCTTCAGCAAACTCTTCAAGTTCTCCTTGCTTTTAGTAAGCAAGGTTGTGTCATCTACATATCTCAGTTTGTTCCTCCCACCAATCTTCGTGCCACATTGTTCTTCATTTAAGCCAACTTCTTTGAAACAATTGTTATCTTTCATAAAATGTGTTTTGTTAACATATAGTGCATATATTGTTTTTCAATAAGTTAATCATTATTTAATTTTTCTAAGTTCAAATTTCTAATTAACATGCATATATAGGTATAACCCATGTAAACAAACACTAGGGCATTATTAATTTTTAAAGTTATGAAGGAAACCTGATGCCAAAAGCTTTTTTTGGCATTGTCCTATACAAATGCAATGATTAAAGACTCTTGCATTTCTCAATAATATAAACCGCTTTATACACAGTGCCATCAAGTTGATTCCCACTGAGCAGAGTCGTTATAGGTCTATAGCTCAGAGTAGAACTGTTCTTAGGGTTGCTGAGACTATAAATCTTTATAGAAACATAATAGCTTTCCTTATTTTGTCATTAATCATTCCACAAGTTTTCTATTATGAAGCATAGAATAGACAGTTGAGTAAAATCTGGGTCTTACTATATGAATATAAAAGCTATCTGATCTATTCCCCTTCATGCATTGATTTAAGCAAAGTACGACTCAAAAAAAATCACAAGATCCTTTAGTGACCTCCAACAACTTGATCTGTTGCTGTAAAATATCTATTTGAATCTTCCCTGTAAATCCGTTCAATATCAGCTCCATATTATTTTTAGTCTAAAACTTATCTGCTTCAGATTCCACTAGAATATCTATGTGAAACTTCCATACATGATGATAAAATATTTCTTTGAAAATATTTTAATTCATGCTTTACAAATAATAATTAAGCAAGCTGACAAAATGAAGGGAATTGTGGTTTCTCCTTGCCCCACAAAGTAAAACAGACTTACTGAGTTATTTTTACTATTCACTTGCCTTTATATTAAAAAATTGGAAGAAAGAAAAAGACATTATCATAATATCATAGTAAAAACCAAAAGAGCCAAGAAACATAAAATCTAATTGATAGGTGCTAAAAAATCTAATTGATAAAAGATATTCAAGGCAAAATTCTATCTCATATTAATAACAAATTATTAGTTTATCATATCTCTCTAGACAGTAAAATGAATAAGGTATAACCTTTTGAAAGTTGTAAGAGTTGAAAATTCTGGTTGCAACAGGAGTGAGGCAACTACTCTCACCTACTGGAGCAGTCTGTATAAGGAATGAGGGCATTTGTGCCCTTTCCAAAGGGAATGGCTATTATTTATTTATTCGTGGCCAACCCTTGACTCAGGGGAATGTGTCTGCATGGTTTTCAGTTCTTTGGCATGGCTATTATTTATTTATTCGTGGCCAACCCTTGACTCATGGGAATGTGTCTGCATGGTTTTCAGTTCTTTGGCATATAAGAGAGAGAGAGAGAAGATTGAATGGAAAGATTGATGGTTCAAATGCACCAGCCACTTGGTAAGATAGAGGTGTGTCAGTTTGCTTATAGAGATAACAGATTGGAAACCCTTCCAGGCAGTTCCACTCCATTCCACAGGGTCTGGATGACTTGTGGGTTGGGTTCCAAGCCACTCTTCGTTAAAGAAGAGGTGAGGGGAAACACAGTTCCTAGGTGTGGGGATGGTTTGTTGTTCCATATTTGCCAACTGAAAGCATTTCCTGTGTGAGCTTGGGTAGATTTACCTCCTTCTCTTGATTCATTGTCTTTACCATTGGTTGAGGGAAATGATCTCTCATTCCTTTCCAGTGCATGTTCTCTGTGCTTAGCCTGTGATTATAGGTCACATTTGTGCCAAGAAACTATGGGACTCTGAGAAAAGAGAAGAAAAGGAGCAAGAACTTCCCAACCACTCTTCTCTTTAGCATATGGAAAACTGTGAAGCACCAAGTGACTAAAAAAAAAAAAACCTTTTTGCTCTAGACTTGAAAATGTCAAACAATTTGAAAATTCTTAAAAATCCCTGACTATGTTTAACAGATATAGTCATCAATATTTTAGCTTTTGTGGGTGTTACTTCCCTTTTGGAATGTTTCTTCTGATCATATTTCTTCTTATCTACTAGAATCCAAAGGTATACACAATTCTATATTACATGAGAAATAAATCAAGATGTGAATAAAGATCTTCAATAAGTTAGCTGTTAAACTTATTCTTCTCCACACTTTTTTATTCTCCAGCTTGATAATGCAACCCTTCCTTTCTACTTTCACAAGCTGGTTGTTGGTTCTACATTCTTTTTTCCTTATGGACTCCCCAGTAACTATCCATCAATATGGCAACTGACTCATAACATTTTCTCCAATTACCTGTTACAGGCTTCTGTAAAAGGAATATATATAGATATTTTCCCAATTCATAATTCTCATGAATTGAAGCTATCAATGAACCCATAAGTAATTCTGATTTTTCTGTGTGTGATGCATTCACATAACTGCTAAGCATGATATAAATTTATCCTACTTCCTATGTTTTATATAATCAAACAAGCATCAATAAGAATTACAGAAAACTGAGACTTCTGAAGCATTGAAAGAAATTTCATAATCATCACACGTGTAAAAGTCAGAGCAGAGAGTCTTTTTCTTTCTGTCTTAAGTGCCCTTAAGACCCAACTACTGAATTATATTCCAGACCCCCAAAGAGAATTACAAGGTTATAATTGTCTCCCACTTAACTGCAGGCATTACAAATGGTATGTGGACAAAGTCATTTTTGTGCCATAGAGAATAAAATGTCTCATGAATTTTGCGATCGCTGGCTCATTGATTCACAGACAGCAGAACTATAGGCATGAGCCATGGCTGACAGCGATGGTGCTGTGTGACTGCCAGCCAAGCCCAAGAACACTGCCTCCAGTGTTCTGAGAGCAGGCCCCACACTCACAGGCTTGCTATTCTTCTCTTGCTCGTGCCCAGTAAGGCAACTCCCCACACCCCTCTTCGCCTTTATTGGTCACAGTTGTTTCTGTCAGTTCTATCTTCTTTTCTGAGTTACTGAGAGAGTGTTAGTTTAAGGGCCTTTCCATCATCAGTTATCAGCACAGAAATGAAATATGCCACAGGAAGAACAAATGATATTGCAGCCAGGCTACACAAGAGAAGCATTTGCTTTCGTGCACTTTTCTCTATAGCTTCTATCAGAGACTACGCAGTGCAAGCATCAGCTTTGTGAGGTAAGTAAAAACACAAAATTGGGGAGTGGTCTTTTCCTGTCATCACAAGCTCTGAGTCAGACCTGAGATACAGCTTTTTCTCTGTATCACATTGGAAATTTCATTTGGCTTACTGGGTGTGCGATTCCCATTCTAGAATGTTGCATTTTTCTTCCGTTGACTTCATTATGATGGGCTAATAGAAAAGGCGACTTCCTAGCACCAAAGAACTTGCTTGCTGTGCCTGAATACATTAAATGATAGATGACAGATCTTGTATTCATCCAATGCCGCCTGCAGAAGCAGATGGAGACAGTGTCTTATTCTCCAAGAAAGAACTAGAGGTTTAAAGAAGAGAGATCATGATATGGTCTCCCAATCTCCCCTTCATAAACTGGGAAACCGACACATGGTCGTTGTTTCCAGGAAGAGGTGAACTGGTATCCCTTTGAGTTCAAAGGAGAAGCTGGTACTTACAGAAAATTTTCTGTATTTGCTTAATATTGGCTACCAGCAAAACTGTGGTGAAACTTTTGGTGCAAACGAATTCATACAACCCTACTTCAGAGCTCTGATTAAGATTGGGACATTCACGAAGTGACAGGTCAAAGTAATAAGAATCACCGTCAGTAGCTAAGAGTTTAACTTTTGCTGAGTTGTCTCTAAGTCATGCCAATCTTAGGTGTATAGAGTCGGACAGCTTCATAGGGTTTTAAAGCTGTGAACTTTTGAGATGCAGACCCAAAGACCTGCCTCCTGGGCACCGCTGCTGGCAGGGTCCCTGTAAGCTGGAATGAACTTGAGGGCACTAAAATGGGTTTGTGCTTTGGTGATGAAGTTGAGCTTCCAATAGCCAATTGGACATCCTGTTCTTCTCTTATTCATCAGCCTGTGTTTCCAGATCTTACAAAATATAATCAAGTGTGCTCAGAGTGTCATTCCGTTAGCAGATGCACAGTTACATTAAACCATTAATCAGGAAAATCACAGATGTTGTTTTCTTTCCAGGTGTTGCTTTAATTATCCTTAATAACACCTACTTGATATGCCATTTCTTTGCCATTGATGACTCTTAAAAATTAATCAAATAATTCATGTCTTGGAACTCTATTTGTACAGATTTCAATTACAAGCCTTGCTACTTTGGAGGGATTGTGATATCTCCTCAGGTTATCACTGTGTACTTACTCCTCAAAGATTGTAGCAAGCAACTTCACAGCCAAATCCACCACTCAGAGATTTCCATCGGACTCATAGTGACCACATATAGAATTTCTGACATTGTATGTTGTTACAGAGACAGACAGCTTCATCTTAAGTAGCTGAAAATTGAAACCCTCATGCTGAGTTGGTAATGAAACTATATTCCAGTTATGCTAAAATGTGGATGCTACATTTTGAGGCATATGGGCTAATGAAACCAGTTGAAGAGGTTGCCATTCTCAAGGGCGATTCTGAGCGGGGAGGTTAGCTAAACTTCCTGGTTTCCTAGGAGTCAAAATGAGGCTCAGAAAAATATGATCTGAATAACTCACGCAGAACAAGGCAAAAACCCCAAGGCGTATGTTTTTCAATCCAGAGTCAGCCCTTTTACCAGATTCCTTCTCCAGGTGGTCCCTGTCATCTCAGAAGGGAACAAACATGTCATCCTTGACCAGAGAGATTGTTTCTAACTGCATATCTATGCTCCTGGCGCAAATTATAGCTGGGACTACTGGACTCCTTATCGGAACCTCAGGAGTTCTATCTTCATTGCTCATTAAAGATCCCTGGTTTCCACTTTCTGGTGACATTAATTACATCTCTCTTTTGAAAAAGTTAAAGGCTCTTCAGTCTTGCTTGTAGTTCTTCATAGAATCTCGTTAGGAGACTGCAGAACCTGTAAGAGCAGCAGTGGTATGGCTTTGTAGTGAACACATGAACCTTCAAATGAAACTGACATCTGCATCCTAGGTCTACTTCTTAATAATTTGGTGACCTTGGGTAAATTGCATAACACCTTAAATCCCCATATGAGGAAAGTTCATGCGATTTTGTGTGCAAGCACATGAGTCTGTGCAATCAATAACCTAGTACAATGTAGTGATTGGTTCATGGGAAATATTTAATAATCTAGCCACTGCTATTAATATTTTCATTTGTGAAAGTAATAAAATCTCATTATCTGAGTTTGGGCTTAGCAATTACTGGCTGCCATTGCCAATGCAGAAGGCCTTGCAGGTAGTCAGCAGCCTGTATACAAACTCTACTATTTACATTTCTTAACCCACATTTTCCCAGCTGCTCTAGTGTGAAGTAGTGTCAGTTTGAGTCACAAGACTGAAAAAGCAGCACAGAAATTCAAGAACATATTGAGTGTTTCTTGACCTCATCAGTTCCATAAAATGAAAAGTCCAGGTCTTTTCAATCACCAGTAAACTTGATAGTGAAATTTTCACACACAGGCTATAATATGTTCTCTGTTTCCTACCCAAGTACAACCTAGATAATTAGTTCTTAAAATGTGGTCCCTGAAGTAGCAGTCAGCCCTTTGCCAAATATGCTGAATTAGAAACTCTAGGAGAATTTTGTAGGGTTTTTTTCACCTTTTGAAAATATTTTATTGTGATTTGAGTGAAACCTTACAGAGAAAATTAGTTTTCCATCTGACAATTGAGACACATTTTGTTTTGTGACATTGATTGTATTTCTATCTCCATGTGGCTTTCTTTCTTGTATCCTGAACATTGACACTGAGAAAATTCTACCTTTTGGTCCCATATGGCTGATTGCTCTAAAATGTGTATATATCCCTGTTTTTATTATTGTTCACCTTATGGGCCTATTGTTTGGCCAGAGGTCTGAACACAGGAGTGAATGCAGTTCCAAACTTGAAGAATATGTAAGAGTCCTAGTCTTGGGGCAGCAGGGAGTTGGGGGGAAGGCTGGGTCAAGCAATCTCAATAAGACCATAAGCCTGTACCATTAACATAGCTTAATTTTAAAAGTCTATCTATGAAGATTATTTTGCAAACAACCATTCTCAGAAAATTTTCTTCATAATGTAGCCCATATCCCATTCTGATCCACCTGCCTCTGCCTAATTATCTTGTAGGGTTTTTTTTTTTAAGTCTTTGGAACTGAAGAAGAGAAAGTGACTAAAACTAAACAATCAAGTTGAATATTTGGAGGAGAAATAGTACAGAAGACTAAGTGGGTGAAGCAGTTGCTTGGTTCTTATTTTTATTTGGCTGTATATCCCTTTTTCTGTTACCAAAGGCATAGCAAAAATCAGTCAAGTGATTGTGATGCTCAATGTCAGAAAACATTGACTTGGAGAATCTGCTCCCATTGCTTTATATATTGAGCATTTCTTAAGATGATGAACATATTTGAAATGATCTTGACGATGACTTTAGATGACCATTGGAGGTTGCATCAAATAACTGAGTCACAGTGCAAGTTCCTTCTTTTCAATCTCAAAATCTTCATTTGATGTTAATAGACCTTTTATACCTCTCTAATCATTACTAATCTCTCTAATTTTCAACTGAGCATAGAATGCAAACTCGGTGCTTTCAGGGTGCAGCAGAATCTAGCTAGAATTCATCAGGGTTTTAGAGTGTTTGTATTTATCTTTACAACTACTTTCTAAAACTGACACATTATTCTTTTTAAGCAATGATGAGGCATTTTCTTTGTAACAGTGTAAAGTCATCAATCAAAAATTTTTATTTAATAAAACAATAATACAGTTGACATTTGAATACAGAAAAATGTATGTCAGTGCTGTGGTGGGGGGATAGTGTAGGTAGAAAGATTCTAGTATGATAGAAAGAATACATCTACATCAGAACTGCAATTACATTTCTACTTTACTATTGTTTAGTTGTGGTACTTTTCTCAGCCCCAATTTTCTCATCTTTCATTTGATAATGATACTTCTAAATGATATGAAAACTGATAGACGGGAAAAGTCTGCTATAATACTTAAGAGAGACCTTTGCTGTATTATCATTGCCTTGAGAATTATTTTGAAGCAAGTTTGCCGTGTAGCCTTTGGCAAAGTATTTCCATCTAGATTTCAGATTCCTTGTTTGCAAGATGAAGGTAAAGGAGAATTGATTATCTTGAGTGTTATTTTAGCTCTTTTTGTTAGCTGTCCTCTTGGCTCTAACTCATGATGACTTGTATACAATAGAACAAAATACTGTTAAATCCTGTACCATCTTCATTATTCATTGGTGAGTGTGAGTCCATCGTTATGGCGATTGTGTCATTTCATTTCATTGAAACGGTACCTCATTTTCCTTCCCTCTTCATTACCACACATGATGCCCTTTCCAAGCAATTGGTCTTTGCCTATGACATGCCCAGAGTAAGCAAGAGGAAATTTCACCATTTCTCTTTCCAAGGAGTATTACGGTTGTATTTTGTTATAAACTGATCCTTTTTGTCAGTTTACACAAGGTTCAATATTCTTTGCTAATACTACAGTTTAGTTGAGTGCATCATGTCTTCTTCTGTCTTTCGTTTTCATCGTCCAGCATTCACATATACATGAAGCATTGAAAAGGCCGACTTGGAGGAGTTGCACCTGAGTGATCAAGTTGACATACCTGCTTTTTAAAAGCTTAAATCAGTGTTTTGCAGAAGATTTGTAATTTATCATTTAATTCCTTGACTGCTGCATCCATGTGCATGGCTCCAAGTGAAACAAAATCTATAGCAAGCTGAGTTTCTTTTCCATTTATAATAATTGTTTTTATCAGTCCAATTGTAGTGCATACTTAAGTCTTTGACATTCATCAGTAAGTACTTCAAAACATCTTCATTTGGGGGAAAACATGTTGTGTCAGCTACATATCACAAGTTGTTAGTGAATCTTCCTCCAATGATAATGTTCTGTTCTTCTTCCTACAATCCAACTTCTTAGATTATTTTTATCACACATATTAAATATAATAAAATTAACTAGCATATATATGTACACATAGGGTATGTATAAACACATGTGACATGTAAATACATGTGTCTTGTGTCTTGTCATACATAATAAGTTCAATTTTCTCTATCTTTGAATAATAATAGCCTAAGTATGTATAGAAATATCCCCTGAGATAAACCCTGAGTTTTTGGAAATATTATTAAAAGTGGATGAGATGTGTTAGGAAAAAAATAATAAAGTCATGAGGTATGTGGGAAGTGATGTACATTGCAGAGCTCAAAGGAAATTTCATTGTATTTTATTATCATCTGTCAAACTTAAAGCAATACTGAAACTAGAAAATAGATTGTCATGGCAGTTTTTGAGGACAATAGTTTCCGTGAGTTGGTGTAAATATATTCAGAGAGACTTGTTCCTACTTAATAACCCTCGTTTTTCCTTCTGAATTGCTGATGCGTTAGCTTATAGCATTTGAAAGGCAGTTTGTCCTTTGCTGTCGAGTGAACTTGATGGAATCATAGAAAATTCTAAAAAATTCAATCAGGTCTTGTTTCTTCTCTCAGAGGTTTCATGATTATTTTCTCTATTTAAAGAGAAAACAAAAGACAGTTTTTCTTTTGTCTTATACAAAACATTGTCCAAGTTTAATAGTGTGGATTCTAGTTCGTGGGTGACACATGCAGTTTTTTCTTCTCACCATTCCAGTTGATGGTATGTTTCCATGGTAAAAGCAATACCCAAGGGGTCGCTCCTGGACTATAGTCATGAATCCTTGTCCCATCTGGTCACTGTGAGTTGGAATCAACTCTATGGTAGTAAGATCATTTGTTTTTATTCTATTTTTATTCTGGCAAGTTTTCCTTGGGGGGGGGGGCACATAAGCTTATTCCTTGATAATTGAACTCTTGTCAAACTGGAGATATAAAAACAAAGGGGGCGGAAAACATTGAAACTAGTTTCTTTTATTTATAGAAACCAGCTTTCATTGTCTTTTACATGAAACAATTCACTACTAGAAGCCAGATGCTTTCAACTATTGTCAGGTCTCATAAAACACTCTATTGGGGCTACCCCAATTGATTCTGCAACCACCAAATTAAAAATTAAGTAAAATATAAAAGATAAATAGCTGGCTCTTTTCTGACCTGTGAAAAGTCCACCAGAGTCAAATTAGAACTGCGCTACATAGGTTTTCCAGCGCCTCTGTGTGAACTCAAAGTGCCAACCTTCTTGTTAGTATCCACGTACATTAATCTCTTGCATCACCCAGGGAATCTGAAAACTAAATAATGAACCAGGAATGTGCTTAGAGTCTGACAGAGAATGGTTCAAACGCTTATTATTTCTTTAAATTCAAGAGTCCCTATCTGTAAAATGAATATAAAATGATTCTATCTCAGAAAGTTGTTTTGAAGTGTAATCAAAGTAATAATGTTGACAACAAGCAGGCTACTACCCAATATATTCTTCATGTGCAGGGTCAATTATACATCAATAAATTATTAAACTAGCTGCTATTAGTATAGGTGTATGGAAGCCAAAATTGAACCATGAAAAACTAGCCACTATGTTGTGGCAGAAAGTATCTGTGTCAAAATTAGCACCCAGGTAGCCCAGTGCCAGGGGCCTTTTTTCTAAAGCTTTAAAACACTTGGCATCTATATTAGTTTCCCAAGACTGTCATAATAAATTACTACAAATTATGTGACTTAAAACAGGGAAAATTTGTCTGTCACAGTTTGAGAAGCTAGCAATCCAAAATTAAGCTGTCAACAAGACCATGTACTTTCTTAAGACTCCAAGAAAGGAATTCTCCCCATCTATGCCCTCTCCTGATGGTCTCAGTTGTTCTTTGGCTTGTGAAATGTAACTTTGATACAGGGTTTCATCATTACATGACTATCTAGTCTTTTTCTCTCTCTCTTTTCTTTATAAAGACACCTGTCATATCAGATAAGGGCCTAACTAACTTTAGAATGAATCCATTCTAACTAATTACATCTGTAAAGACCCAATTAAATCAGAGTTCAACATATCTTTTTTAGGGGACATATTAAGCTCATAACAACATAACATTATTCTTGCCATTTTTTATGAGCTGAGCCACGTGAAATTAGATATACTGAAACATGACCATTTTTGACCTATTAAAATGTCAGTTTCTAATGGTTCTATCTAGCAAGTATTTCTATATTACCTACTGCTAGTAGTTCTAATAATTTTTATTGTACCCTTGAATTTCACTCTGTAACATAAAAAGTACAAGTTACATTATAATGTCAAGACCACTAGCTTGGCAATTAGGAGCACAGTGAACGATTGGTATCAACTTATGCATTGTTAGAATAGCAGAATTAGCCTTTTACCATATTAATGTTCAATGACAGGTTTTTAAATCATTTTTGGAGGCTCATGCAATTCTTATCACTATCCATATATATGTCCATTGTACGTTAAGCGCATTTGTACATCTGTTGTCCTCATCACTTTCAAAATATTTGCTTTTCTTAAAACCCTTGGCATTAACTTCTCTTTTTCCCCTCTCTTCCTGATCCCCATGAACCCTTGTAATTTATAAGTTATTACTACTTTGTCATATCTTACACTGTCTGATATCTCCCTTCATCCACTTTCCATACACCAGGGAAGAAGTTATATGTAGATCCTTATCATTGGTTCCCTCTTTCTACCCCACTCTCCCTTCATTCTCCCAGTATCGCCCTCTCCCCACTGGTCCTGAAGGGATCATCTGTCCTGGATTCACTACGTTTCCGGTTCCTATCCGTACCAGTGTACATCCTCTGGTCTAGCCATTTGTAAGGTAGAATCTGTATTTGTAAGGCAGAATTGGGAACATGATAGTGGAGAGGAGGAAGCACAGACGAAGTAGAGGAAAGTTGTATGCTTTATCATTGTTACTCTCCACACTAACTGGTTCATCTCCTCCCTGTGACCCCTCTGTCAGGGGAAGTCTGTTATCTACAAGTGGTCTTTAGGTCTCCAACCTGTATTCCTCCTCACTTACAATAATATAAATTTTAGTTCTTTGATGCCTGGTACCTGATTCTTTCAACATTTCATGGTCAAACAGACTGGTGTTCTTCTTCCATGAAGGTTTTATAGTTTTTGAGCTAAATAGCTGCTTGTTTACCTTCAAGGTTTTAAGAACCCAGATGTTATATCTTTTGATAGCCAGGAACCATCAGATTTCTTAACCACATTTGCTTATGTATTCATTTGTCTTCAGTGATTTCAATGTGAAGGTAGGTACACAATGATATGGTATTATGTTTTTGGTGCCTGATTCCTGATCCCTTTTATACTTCATAGTCACACAGGTTGTGCTTCTTCCTGATGTTTCTGAGCTAGATGGCTGCTTGTTTACTTTCAAGCCTTTAAGACCCCAGGTTTTATATCTTTTGATAGCCGGACACCAACTTTCCTTATGCACTCATTTGTCTTCAGCAATCATGTCGGGAAGGTGAGCATCATGGAATACCAATTTAATAGAACAAAATGTTCTTGCACTGAGGAAGTACTTGAGTGGAGCCCAATGTCCTGAAGCCCAATACTGAAGCTGAAGCTATAAATATATGCACATAGATCTATTTCCCCATCATCATATATAAATATACTTACCTAAGCACATGCCTGTATATAGATGTCTATAAATGCCCTTTGTCTCCTATTTATTTGCTCTATTTCTTTTTACTTCCCTCTTGTCCCAATATCATGTTCAGCCTTCAGTAATTGCTCTCTTTTACCCTACCCTTGATCAATCCCTACACACCCTCCCTGCCCCTGATTTTGTATCACTCACTTTCTTGTCCCTGGGTTGTTTAACACCACTTCCTTTTCCCCACCTTCCCCTCTCCCATACCCCCTCAGAACCATCAGTCCCATTGTTTTTTCCTCCAGACTAATCATGCAGCTTATCTTATGTAGATCCACCTGCAGAAATAATAATACACACAAAAAAAAACATAGCAAGGTGAAGTCACAAAAGAAAACAAAACAAAGACAAGAAAAAAACAATGTCCAGAAAAATATATAAAATAATAATAATAAAGCAAAACCTGTAAATAGTTCAAGATATGTTTGCTCAGCTCTGGAAGTGACCTCTGCTAGAGTGGGATGTGGTTCCAAACCCTGGCCCCAAAGTCTATCCTTGGCACTCCCTCAGAACCTCATGCTCTGCTTCCCCCACCACTCTGCTGCATGTCCTTAGTGTTTTCCTCTGTGGTAAGGTCAGACTGTCTGTAACCTGAGCACTGTATCTTCATTGTTGTCCCTGGTAGGGCCATGAATCAGCAAGGGATAGCATGTCTCATAGTGGAGCTGGCCATCTGGTCCTCCCTGTGCATTCTCTGTTCTGTGTAGGGTTATTGTCCTCAAAGCTTCATAGGTCAACATGTGATCCACTCTCTCTTCCTCCCACTTCATTTGCTCTTGTGTACTCTGGTTATACATGTTCCTCTCCCCAGAGCTCCAGTGATGTCCTCTAAAGTTAATTCTTCTGGGCGGAGGGTGGCTATCGACATGGTTGGGATTGGAGCTGGGCTCTCAGATCCCTCCACTGGCTCCCATCTCCATGCTGTCATGCTGCATTCACATCCTGGAACACCAGGTGTAAGTCTGGTCCCTCTTTCCTTGTGAAGATATGAACAGTGTCCTCTCCTTGGTTGGGTTGGTGCCCTGTTCCCCCACTACACTTTGCTGTCTTCTCCATCCCCTCCTTTTTAGCTGACTACCATAGGTAGCCCTGGATTTGCAATGACAGAATTTTTTTAAAAGAGAGTTTGATCAGTCCATCTTCGACTGGTACCTCCTTCTGTCATTACTAGTACAGGTTCAGGCCAAACATCTCTTTGCACAAGTTTGGCAGTACTGAAATTGGTACAGATCTTGCTCAGTGATAGAAGTTGGTTGATTACATACTTGACTAGTATGGTAGTGTCAAGTTGATGTGTCCATTTCTAAGCACATACTTTCTTGTTGTTGTTGTTGTTCTTGCTGTTGTTTTGGGGGGACATCACTGCCTCTGGTGGTCGTGGGCACTACCCAGTGTCATTCCTGAGAGCCGCCCTGGATTTGAACCGCCATGCCCGCACTCAACCACTTATGCCACAGGGCTCAGCCCTCTAAGCACATACTTTCAATTGCTGTACTTGACTTACTGTGGACAAGTAGTAAACAGTTCACACAATGGCAGTAGTCCGTGGACTATCCTTGGATTAGAATCCTATGATATAGATAAATTTTTACAGAAAAGGAAATGTGTGCTCCCTCAAAAAGTGTATCCTATAGCGTTAGAGTTTAATATCATGAAAACAATAGAAAAATAAATATCAAAGCTGTGTGGTACAAACAATATTAGTAAGAATATTTAGATAAGACAGAGAAAAGAAAGCAGTGAATACAACTCTATTCATATACTTATTCTAAAAATTGTTACTTTATTGAAAAAATTAACTACCTTAGAGCTAAGAAATTTGAGATAAATGAGACATAATCCCTACATGCTGGGAGCTCTAGCCAGAAATACTGGCATAGAGACTCGCAATGCTCTGATGGAAGGATAAAGGAGAAATTTTAGGTATCAGAACTTAGGTATCAAACTTAGGTATCAGAGACGGCTTTCTCCCCTGGAGTGGAATTCATAACCTTTTGGTGTTTAGAAGGCTGCCTGGGTGGCACAAATGGCTAATTGCTCAGCCACTAACTGAAAGATTGGTGGTTCAGATCCACTCTGAGGTGCCTAATGATCTACTTCCTAAACACCACCGCCTTGGAAACCCGAGGGCATACCCTTCCACAGTGCTTCGTGTGAGGTTATCATGAGCTGGAATCTACCCAAGGAGAAGGGCTTTTTCTTTTGTCAGAGTGGAGTGACTTGATGTCTAGAATAGTTTCACTTTACTAACAAACTTTTTTAATGTACCTATAATGTGCACACACATAACACACATTGTGTGCATACACACAATGAACTATCCTTGAGCATACAGAAAAAATGAAATGAATGGCAAACAGAGTGAACCAGCCCACAAAGCCACTACTTACCTCAAGAAGTAGAATAAGAACAATATTCCAGAGGTCCTGACCTGCTACTCATTAGCCTCCAACTCTTCACCAATGGGAACAACTTCTAACACCATGCTATTGTAGTCTTGTATGTCTGGCGTTCACACTGCTGCATTTCTCTGTGTCTGACCTTATCAGTCAATATAATACCTTCCATTTCATTTTCCAGCGATATTTAAAGCATCCAATGGTGCTGCAATGACTCTGAGGAGGCATTGCCTACAGTGCCTACTGCCTAAACATTTTAATATGTATTTTAGAGAACCACAAATGTGCCAGGCATAAATGAATTACTGAACAAACTAACCACTCATGGTCATAGTAGGTTGCACTATATATATTTTGTATTATCATTCAACTCTGGGTCTGAATGATGGCTAAAGTATAAAGTAAGTAAATGTGAAAGTCAGTGGGAAAATGGAAATGAATGTGGCCATATCCAATATGATTTCATGAACTAAGGTAGTGTGCACTGCTCTATGAGAAGCCTTGGTAACATAGTGGCCAAGTATCATTTTGTAATAAAAGGCCAGTGGTTCAAACCCACCAGCCACTGTTTAGAAGAATAATGTGATAATCTATTCCAGACTGCTTTGGTGCGGTTCAACTCTACCCTGTAGCATCATTATGCATCAACTGAGTGTGTGGAGTTTTCTGGTAGGAGGTATGCTGATCAACAGACACATGCATTCCATTAGCAAGCTACTGGAGTTCTAAAAGAATGAAATAAAAATGTTAGTTTATTTTCTTTCAATTTATGTATTTTTCAGAGAGCTGCTAAGTTGTTAGGACATAAATATTGATAAAGTTTGGGGGACCTAACTACTTAAACAGAACTGTTAAGTATTTCTTTTGGCAAGGAACACTGTGAAAAAAAATCCTGAGACACCAGAGAACCTGATGACACTTCTTCTGTCAGTTTGCTGAGCTGGGGTGCCTTGAATGTAGCTGTGGAGCTGGAAGTTACAGAGCTGGTATTTCAAAAATCAGCAGGGTCACTGAAATTGAACAAATTTCAACAGAATTTCTAAGAACAGACAACAGTGAAGGAGCAGACTGCTTACTTCAGGGAAATTAGCCACTGAAAGCCTCATGTATAGCACTAGAATATTGTCAGAGATATTGCCAGAAGATAAACCCCTCATTTTGGAAGGTATTCAAAACATTGCTGAGGAAGAACTGCCTTCTCAAAGAAGAGTATAACTTCATGTCATGGAAAGAGGAATGTCTTTAGCAGTAAAGACTTGAGGACCTTCATTTGCTGATGGGATACAACTCAAAGCAGCTGCAAACATATATTAATAATTGGAACTTAGAATGTATAAAGTGAGGGTCTAGGAAAATTGGAAGTCATCAAAAGTCAAATGAAATGCAATTGAATCTATATTTTAGGCATTAGGGTGCTGCAATGGACTGAAATTGGCCATATGAATCAGAAACTCATATGATTTACTATGTTAGCAGTAACAAAATCAAAAGGAAGGGTATGGCATTCACTGTCTAAAAGGACATTGGGAAATCAACCTTGAGGTACAAATTCTGTCTCTAATAGGATCATATCTATCCATCTTTGATGAAATCCAAATCAGTGCAACTATTATTCAAATTTATAAACCAACTACAAAAGCTAATGATGAAGAATTTGAAGAATTCTACAGACACCTTCAGTCAGAAATTGATTAAACATGCAATCACTATGGATTCATTGGCGATTGGAATGTGAAAGTTGGAAACAAAGAGAAAAGAATAGCAGTTGGAAAACATAGTCTTGGTGATAAAAGTGAAGCTGTCATTCACATGAGAAAATTATGCAAGCCCAATGACTTGTTCATAGCAAATAATTGTTCAACAACTTCTTTTCAACAAAGAAGGCTGTATAAGTAGGCTTCTCCAGATGGAATGCACAGAAATAAAATTGACCACCTCTATGAAAAGAGGTGATGGAGAAGGCCAAAAAATGAGCTAAAACTAAGGCAGGGGCTGACTGTAAGAGACACCAAAAAGTGCTCATGGGTAAGGTCAAGACAAAGCCAAAGAAAATTAAAACAAATCCAAGATAGCATAACCATGACCATGAGTCTATCCCACCTGAATTTCAAGACCATCTCACACACTGATTTGACACATTGAACATGAATGACAGAAGATCTCATGGGCTGTGGGAGGAGATCAAGAACTTCATTTATGAAGAAAGCAGAATATTTTTTGAAAGATAGGAAATCTAGAAAGGCCCAAAGTGGATGTCAGAAGAGACTGTGAAACTTGCTCTTAACCACAAGAGTAGCAAAGGCAAGTGGAAGAAATGTTGACATCAAAGAGCTGAATAGAAAAAGTCAAAGGGCATCTTGAAAAGAGAAAGCCAAATATTATAATGAAATGTGCCATGACTTAGAGTTAGAAAACCAAAAAGAAAGAACATGTTCACCATATCTGAAAGAACTAAAAGAAACAAGAATTCAAACTTCTAGTCGAAATCTTTAAAGATTCCAACAGCAAAAGATTAAATGATGCAGAAAGATTGAAGAGAAGCTAGAAGAAACCACAAAGTCCCTGTACCCAGAAAAATGAAGCAACATTCCACCACATCAGGAGGTAGGATAGGAGCAAAAACCAATGAAGCTGAAGGAAGAGGCTCAAGCTGCGGGGAAAACAATGGCTGAAAACGAGGCTCCAAGAACTGATGGAATATCAATCTTAATCATTCTACAACACACAGACGGATTCAGATTTTATAGCATTTAAAGCTTAATTCAGGAGTTTCTGTAAGTTGCAAATGGTGAACTGGCTCAACAGCTAACCAAAATATGAAAGTCCCCTAGAGGCACCTCTGTGAGTAAATATTGACTCAATGACAAAGCGTTTTATTCATTCTTGAAATTGTGAAAGATTATTGTGCCACGTTGGCCGAAAAACACATGTGGGGTTAATTGAAGGGGGAGAGATAAACGACTCTATGAGCCTTGCCTTTCTAGTTCTATGGTTTCTTCTTGGACTATGAGTTATTTAGATGTGTACTACTTAGCCTTAAAATAATCTAGGCATGCTCCTAAAACTAATCAGCCACTGAAAATGTTATGGAGTATAATTCTACTTGGACACAGATGAGATCAGCATGCTATTGTAACTGGAAATTGGCTACAGCATAATGAAATTTGGGAAATCTTATGTAAAACAAAAATAGGAAATTAAAAACACAAAATTAAGTTTTAGAATTGTATTAGCCTGGGTACATTAGAGAAACAAGTCCACAGAAGCTCATATGTATAAGAGAGTTTTATGTAATGGGAAAGTGTACATTCAGAAAACATCCCAACCCAGTGTTGCCCAAGTCCCTAAGTCCAACATAAACCCATATGTCCAACACCGATCTACAAAGTCCTCCTCAAACTCACAAAATACACGTAATGATGCCAACTGCAGGAGAAAAACATCTCAGCACTGGCAGGGGTCTTCATGCAGCTGCTCCAGCACCCAGGGCTGCATAGGGGTAGGTCCCATGTGGCTTCTCTTCAGGGATATCTCACAGAAAGTGAGCCTTGCCACCTGAAGCAGGGAACTAGCTAAGGCAACTGCACACTCATCCAAAAATCAGAAAGCAAGAGACCTGAGAACTAGAAAGACACGGCTCACAGAGCCATTTATCTCTCCCCCTTCAATTAACCCCACATGTGTTTACCGGCCAAGTTGGCACAATAATCTTTAACTATTTCAAGGATGAATAAAATGCTTTGTCATTGAGTCAATTCTCACTCACAGAGATTTTGTAGGACAGGGCATAATTGCCCTTGTAGGTTTCTGAGATTGTGGATCTTTATCAGAGTAGAAAGCGTTGAATTTCTACTGCTGAGCTACTGGTGGGTTTGAACTGCTGACCTTGAGGTGAGGAGTCCAACACACAAACATTATACCTCGAGGGGAATAATTATTGCAAATGAGAAAATACATTACAAAAATTATAAAACTGAAAATATTATAAAATTCCAAAGATGAAAAATTAAGAAGAAAATTATTAATCACTGCCTTTTATATCTGTACAGTATTCCTTTTTTGTATTTGAAGCTGGATACTCTGTTTTCCTCCTACATTACACTTTTATGTTATCATCTTCTTTGTGTTATCAAATGTAATTCATTCCTTAATCTATAATATTCTATCAAAACTTGCTTTAAAATATATATAGTTTAGAAAATTCCAGTTTTCAACTTACTAAATGAGACATGGCAGTAAAAAAGTTAATAAAATGAAATTTCAAAACATTATAAACTGTATAATAAAAAGACATTAAATACCTTTTCAATCGATGACATTCATTAATTGCTTATCAACAATATCCTGGCTATAGTGGCTTATTCTGTGTTTTGTATACTCTCATTGACTTCTAAATCATTATCACAGGTAAGAGTAGAGTCCATTCTTATGACACAGCTAACAACTAATTAACTATACCTAGAGGTGACTGCAAATCACATAAAAATACTGCTTAAAACTCAGGCAAAATGTATTCTCAATTTTCAATAGGCTTTGCTTGCATCTCACAAATTTTGATATGCCCTATTTTCATCATTCTATTCAATTTTTTCCTAAAATTCTCTTTATGGTTTCTTCTGGGATCATGAGTTATTTAGCTGTGTATTACTTAGCTTTCAAATTTAGGGACAAATAATTTCCAATAACTTTCTGGCTGCTTATTTCTAGCTTATTTTCATTGAAGTCCAAGGCAAATGCTCTATATGTTCAATTCCTTAAAGTTTGTCAAGATATGCTTTGTAGCTAGCATATACCCTACTTTGAAAACTATTCTCATAGGATATTTTATTAAAAGAATTGTATTCTGTTTTTTGTTGGGTATACTAAGCCACACATATATATTCAAACATAAACATTGCCTAATTTTGTAAGGTGTATTAAGCATTCTGCCCAAATTTTTGGTAATATGGTTATTCAGCCACTTACTGGTTAAGCCATGTTAAAAGTTCTTTGCCTATTTTCACTTTTTTGTGTGTTTTTTTTTTGGGTTTGTTTTTTGTGGGGAGCATCACTGTCTCTGGTGGTTGTGGGCGCTACCCAGTGCTGCTCCTGAAAGCCGCCGCTGGATTTGAACCGCCAAGCCCGCGGGCTGCAGTCCCGCACTCAACCACTTATGCCAACAGGGCTCAGCCTTATTTTTACAATTTTTATAATTATTTTTTTATTCCAAAATTTTTTGTATTAAGATTCACTGTTCTTTTATAATATTTACTGAAGATGTTTTCTACATATTTTTCACTTCTCCTTGACTTGTGTGTGTGTGTGTGTGTGTGTGTGTGTGTGTGTGTGTGTGTGATCACTGCCCTGGTCTCCTTGACTTTACTTAAAATATTCATGGGTTTTATTTTCCTGTGGTAAAGTTTTGTTTTGCTTGTCTTTTACTAATGTAATGAATGTGTCAACTATTTCTTATATGACATTTTATGATATTTTTGGTCTTAGTTTAAAAGGTCTCACCAGGTTCTAGTTATAGAGAAATTCACTTTTGAAGTTTTATTTCTGTACATTGATATTTTGATCCATTACATTTCTTCCTGTATATGACATAATATAATCTAGCAATATCATTTTCCAAGATGATCATCCAGTTATTCCAAAATTTGCTTAAAAGAATATATGTTCCTCAGTGATTTGAGGTACTGCCAACATATTAGATTTCAATTCTATTTTTCCCTTGGTCAATCTGTCTCAGAAAAGTCAAATGTTACCCAGTGTTAATAAAACAGGATTTGCAGTATTAGTATCTATAGAAACATGACATCCCATCACAGTTTTCTTTTCCACTATCTCTCTATCTATTCTTGTGTGTTTATTTTTACAGTAAACTTAATCTTCAATAATTCTAGCCATTTACTGGTAAAGCCACGTTAAAAATTATTTGCCGAGTTTTACATTTTTTATAGTTATTTGTCTCAAAATTCTGTGTATTAAGAAGTGTGTCAATATTTTTGTTTAGGTCCCTTTATGTTTATAAGTTAACATTGGGAAAACTGATATATTAATTATAGTAAGCGTCCAAAGCAAGAACAAGGATTATCATCCTACTTAGTCACATCTACTTTTGCTTCTTTCAGGATCGATCATTGTGTTCTTCATACAGTGTCTGAACATTTCTAGTTGTTTATTCCTGAATAATTAATCTCTTTTGAATTGCAATAAAGTTCTTATTTTATATTTTCATTGTGAGAGTGTGGACATTTGGAGTATTTTTTGTTTTTTGGGCATCACTGCTCTCCGGTGGTGGGAGTAGGAGGCCCAGCCCCACTGCTGGAACTGAACCTCCGTCCCAGTGGGCCGCAGTCCCGTGCCCAACCACTACGGCACCGGGGCTCAGCCCCGACATTTGGAGTATTATAGGTTGTCTTTTACCTCATTTTATGCTTTTGTCTTGAATTATACTTTTTCCTCTATAAAGATTTCAGTCTCTGTGTTCTTATTGTTTCTATTTGCTTAGTGAATCTTTGTCCACTTCTTTCCTTTTTAGCCTTTGAATTCACTGTATTTTAAATAAAAGATCAATGCCTCTGTTATGGAATGATGAGCTGGGTTTTATTTAGTGCACCAGTTCAAAACTCATTTAAATAGATGAGGCAAATCATTCACATATATTGATATGACTGATGTGCTTCATCTTATATCTATCTCTTACATTTTATTTTATCTTCTTTGTTTTTTACTCCTTTTGTGAATTCATGAAGATTTGTTTTTTAGTTTTAGTGCTTAGTTTTATACCTTTATAGTGTCTTTGGTTTTCTTTTATCTAAATCATCTTTTCACTATCTCAGAACTTTCATTCGATCCCTAAACTCTGAATGAATTACAATGTCAAAGATGTTATTTACCTTACCATATTTGTCACACTTTTTTCCCCAAAAGTGGGGGGAAATGAGGATGCATCTAATGATCCAAAGGTGTGGTACCCCAGAGCATTTGTTTATGATCCTATGTGTCTGCTTACTGTCTACTAATATTTGCATGCTGTGGATTACTGTGTGTTTGGGGAAATCCCACCTCCTGGAATCTCAATGTTAGTCAAGTCACATGTTAGGCACAGTGCACTCCTCCCTTCATGTGGTAATGAAAGTGATGATGATTTTTAACACCACTGTTGGGTTTATGCTGTCAAATATTACCATATTTTGCTTCATTTTAATAAATATTTTAGTATACTGGTACTATTTGGTGCAGAATATTTTTTCTTGTTTTCCTGCTCCAAAACCTGGGTGCATCTTATTGGCCCAAAATATACAATAAGTCCTTACTTTCACAGGGTTGACATCACAAAGTACCACAAAGTGTGTATTTTGAAAGAGTGAAAAACATTATTTTCTCAAAATTCTGAGCCCAGAATTCTAACTCAGGGCACCAGCAAAATGATACTTTCTTTAGAGCTTCCCTAGTCTCTTTGAGCTTTGGGCCAAATTAAAAGAAAACTGATTTCATCAAATTGATTCAGACTCATGGCAACCCAATCACTGTGTTACAGAATGGAGCTATTCTATAAGGACTTTCTTGATGGTCATCTTTATGGAAGAAATTGCTAGAACTTCCTTCCATGGTGTCATCAGGTGGTTTGGAACAGTGAGTATTTGAGCACAAATCATTGGTTCCACCCAAGAACCTTCAACTTCTGATAACCCTAGGCATTCCGTGGCATTTCTTCACATGTGGTCACATCTTCTTATGCCATTTTCCCCAACATGTGACTCTATATCCTTCTTCAAAACTATGACTGCATTAACTTGACAACATCTCCAAAGAATAATTCTGCTTCACTGAGAAAAGTCACACTCACTGATAGAGAGGCTTGTATTTCAACCTATCTTGTTGCAAGGACAGAATTGAACCCATCATTCTCTACTTCCTCTCTACTCGCTCTCTGCTCACTGAGCTCCAATAACATCACTTTCTCACAATTTAAAGGCGTGGTGCTGTTGCTAGGAGCCATTGAGTTGGTTCTGACACACAGCAACCTTATGTCCAACAGAAAGGCCACCCTCACGCTTGTTCCAATGCTTGAACTCATTGTGAACACTATGACAATCCATTGTGTCAAGGACCTTCCTCTTTTTTTGCTGCCCCAATATTTTACCACCTTGCTGTCATTCTCTAGTGACAGGTATCTCTTGACAATGTGTCAAAGGCTACGAGATGCAGTCTCACTATCCTTGCCTCCATGGAACACTCTGGCTATAGTATCTGTTCCCAAAAAAATGTGTTTGTCCTTTTTGCAATCCAAGGTAATTTCAGTATTTTTTCTTCAGCACACAATTCAGATGCATCAATTCTTCTTTGGTCTTCCTTATTCATTGTCAAAATTCCACATGTATATAAAGCAATTGAAAAATACCGTGTCTTGGCTTAGGTATATCATAGTCTTCAAAGTAACAGCTTTGCTTTTCAGCTCTTTAAAGAGGTCTTGTGCAGCAGATTTACCCCCATGCAATGTGTCATTTTGCTCTTGAGCTCTGCTTCAATGCGCAATGTTACCAGAAGTCCAAATTTAGGACTATGGCTCTATAGAAAGGCCTATCTCTTTGTTGGTTCTGGAGATATTTATGTCTTCTTGCACCATCTGTAGGTCCAGTGTCCTTTGGAGATGTCCATCAGTCTTGACATCAATATTTTATGGGTCACAACCCCTTTGGGAGGCTAAATTGCCCTTTCACAAAAGACACAATTCATAATAGAAGAAAAATTATAGTTATGTAGTAGCAACAAATATAATACATGATTGGCAGTCATCACAACATAAGGAACTATACTAAAGGGTTTCGACATTGCAAAGGTCGAGAACCATGGATCTAGGAAATTTTCAACACAAGGATCCAAAGGCTCTGATCTGGGCTCTCCTTTCTTGATGGTATTGATATCTCTCCTTCTCTTCTGGCTTCTCTCTCTCTTTTTATCTCTTGTAACATAAATATAATGAAGGCCACATTCCAGATCTCTTACATCATATCAGGGCTGTGGCCTGAGTGGGATTGTTGCATATTACCTAAATCCTGTCTCACAAACATAACAAAAATAAAGTTATCTTCTTTAATATAAACTAATCCTGCTTCAGTAACTACAAGCAGAGATTAGAATTTACAACACATAGAAAATTTACTTCAGATTCCCAAAATGAAGGACAATCACACAATACTGAGAATCATGACTTATTCAAATTAACACATATTTCAGTGCAATATAATTCAATTCCTAACAGCCTTTATCTTGATTTATTTTTCTTCAAAATATTTGATAGTGTTAATGTCCGCATAGGTACATTCTAAAAGTCAGAGTAAAATATGTGAGCTATTCTTTAACTAGGGGACATGTTTTACTGGTTTCTTTCTGCCCAGCAAAAATTCACCTTCCAAACCTGGATTGAATGCATTGAGACTCTACAACAAAGGACAGAACTACAAAGTTAGTTGTCATTGAAGAGGCAAATGGCTGACTGAATGTTGAAGCTTTACTGTACAACACAATTTGAAAGTTGAAACCACTTCTTAGTCCAATGATGTCTATGAGTCTGTTTTCCTATGTTCCCTGGCTCCTCCCAACGGTGTTGTAGAAAGAGGAAGAGTCCATCGGAGCCCTTAGTAAAATCTATGCAATGTGGGAAACTAAGAAGATTGCAGTCTGGCGCCAGCTGATCCATGCATTTCATCAGTTCTCACATAGCATGAGGTGAAAGGAGAGGTCTAAGGAATTGACGGGGCATGGTTCTGTAACCTGGAGCTTCAAAATACATTCTAAACAAGAAGCCAACTAAAACTCACATTTTAATCCTATAATTCCTGGCAAAAACATTGAGCGTGAAAGAAAGTTATCCCTACATTGTACCAGAGAACTGTGAGTACTTTGCAGAATTCTGATGTAGAAGTTGGTTCCAATAACTTTTCTTGAATTCCAGGTCACGAAATACCTTTATGAATGGGAAGGTTAATGTCCCCTGGTGAACTAATGATAAGTTCAGGAGTATCTCCAGGGCAAAAATGGGCTGGAGAATGAATTGTGGAGAAATAACTCTAAAAACAGCTCTCTAGGGCTAAAGGATAAGCCAGATGGCACTACATTTGAAAAATAGGGAGAACAAACTGTGGCTATTTACATTTCTGCTCTGAAGGCAGTGCCTGTATTTTTGTAGGATGGTTTCTTTGCTAAGGATTATTAACTTGAGCAGGGGAAAGCTACGACCAAATGATATTTTAATGGCTAGCATAAAAAATGTGCTACTTTTGCTGTGATTTTATTGCAAAAACAGAGCTCAGTCATATTGCAGACATACTGTTGGGTCTTTCTCAAGAAGAAAATTGTAACAATAGTTTGGGAAAGAAACACTGACCCAATTTTCCCTTTCAAAAATGATTCAATTAAGCAAATGTTCAACAAGTTCTTGCTATGTATATGGCACCAAGCTAGGTACTGTGTGACCCCCCAAGATGATTTTGTGAAGAGTATTTCAATAGCTATCCATGACAAGTGCGATACTAAATAGGAAAGATGACAATATATAGATGAACCACCCTATCCATGTTTCCAATAGCTGACATTTTTATCCCTGCTTTTAGGAAACTTTTGGTCAAGAAAAAAAGAAATCCTACAAAACTCTATCTTATAATGGCCAACCCTCTTGTAGAGTTAGACAAATATAATAAGCAATGATGAAAACATGATAGACTGGGTGGAAAAAGTATATTTTTAAAAATATTCCCTCCCCCCCAAAAAAAAAGTATACTTTTCATTTCTTGGATGTATGATAAAAGTGCATGCATAGATTTAGGAGCCAAACAATGATTTCTATAGAGTGTAATTTTACTGCAAAATCCTTAATATATAGAAAATAAGTCATTGAAGAAAGGCATTCTTAGATTGAGCAATAGAATATATGAATACTCTGAGAAGAGAATATATTAACATACCCTCACAGTTTGGGGGAAAGCCACAAAGAATAATGGCACTATGGAATACAAGAAGAAAGAGAAAATAACAAAGATGAATATGAAGAATGAATTCTTAGAGGAGGTTTCACTTGATCTCAATCTTGAAGATTGGATATATTCTTCCGGAACAAATGAATGGAAAAAATAAAGAGTGAGCAAACAAATGAAACACTGAACTTGCCAGTTGGAATCTTGAAGAGGCAAATGATGTGTCTGCTTGGGTTAGTAAAAGTTGAGGAAGCAAAGATGGTGTGCAACTAGTCATGGATTGTATTTATTTAGACTTTATTCACTAAGAAATGGAAGAAAATAGGATGTGGCAAACAATGCAATAAAACTGGTATATTAAAAAGCTAACTCTTTTTATCTTCAAGCTAAGAGACAACAAAGACCACATGAAAGAAGAACACTTGTGTAATCTTGAAGTGTCCAGGGGATCCGGTATCAGTCATCAAAGACACAAAACAAGCAAAAAGCATATAGGTGGGAATGAGGGAGAGAGCACAATGAAGACCCCAAAACCATCAGTAGTCAATTGTACTCAATCCTGTCAGAACAGTCACAATGAAGAAAAAAGTCTGTCAGGATGCTGTACAGCACCAATAAAACACATAATCTTCCCCTAGGTCTTAAATACTTCCTCTGCCCCCACTACCATGACCCCAATCTTACCAATCTGGCTAGACCATAACATGTATACCAGTAAAGATAAGATTTTGAAACAGGAAATCCAGCAACGATAAACCTCTTAGGACCATTAAGGGGAGCAGTGGTACTAGGAGGGTAAGGGTAAGTTGGGGGAAGGGGAGGATAAGGGGGAACCAGTCACAATGATCGACATATGGGCCCCATCCCAGGGGAATGGATAGCAGAAAAATGGGTGAGATAAGCAGTCAGTGAGAAACATGAAAGAATATATAAATTATCAGTGTCATGGGGTAGGGAGGGGGGGGAAGAAAAGGGGGTGGAATGAGGAGCTGATGCAGGGGCTCAAATTGGAAAGAAAATGTTTTGAAAAAGATGATGACAACATATGTATAGATGTGTTTGACAAAATGGATATATATATATATATATGGATTGTGATAAGAGCTATCAGAGTGCCCAATAAAATAAAATGAAAAGTTAACTCTGGAGAAACAAAGTACAAGACAAGTAGAGTTAACACAGTATTTTTCTTAGGTTCTTAATGCTACCGCAGCAGAAACAGCATAAGCATGTGACTTGAACAAACAGAACCTCATTCCTGACAGTTCAAGAGGATTCAGTCCACCTGCTCTAGGGCAAGGTTCTGTCTATTCAGTCTACAGGAAAATCCTGGCCTGGGGTTCTCTAGTCTTTTTCTCATCATTCCTGGGAAATCCCAAATGACATTTCTCTTTGCCTGATCTGAGCTGGCATTTGTGCCTAATCTACCCTTTCTTATCATATCTCCATAATGGGTAGATTTAAGACACACACTACACTAACATTGTCTCATTAACATAACAAAGAATTTCCAATTCATAAATGGGATGTCATCCACAAATCCAAGGGTTAGATACACAATACCAATTTGGGAAGGAATTGATTCAATCCATAATAGTACCACACAACAGAATTTATAAACACAAGGACTCATCATTTTTTTCCTTTATCATAAATAGAATATTGATATGCACATGACTGACATTCCACAAATATTTCATTCATGATGATCTTGATTGTAACATTTTCACATGGACAAACATAAAAAGAAGCTAAACAAAAACAAAACCGACCACCATAAAGTTTATTCCAATTCTGCCTATACCTTTATAGTGAATAACTTTTCTGTAGCATTTGCAAGGCTACAATCTTTACAGAAGCAGACTGCTACATATTCCTCCCACAAAACTAGAGATGGATTCCAATGACTAGCCTTTGGAGTAGATGCCAAGTGCTTTCCCACTAGGCTTCTTTGTGGCTGGTAGAGAAAATTTGTCCTATTTCCAGGAAACTTAAGTTTCTTTTTGATTGGTCTAGTGTTCCCTAAAGTGGGTGATATTGCCCCCATTAGGGGTGGGGTAGGGCACTGGGAGAATTGAGGGAGATCTGCATGTACTTATACTTTATCCTGGATTATGGGCTACAGTAAAAAGAGAGAAGAAGAGGGGATGCTGAGAAATCTGATTTCTCTGAAAAGGAGTGACAGGCCAGATAAATCTGATAACCTATGACAGCTTAACTTACAAGACTTGGAAGATTAAATTGCTCAACTATTTTGAAAATCATTCATATTCCATTGTGCAATTAATCAACAGCCGGGACCCAACCTAAAGACTGTCATACAAAAGATGTACAACAGCATAAAGTCTAGGCATCAAACTTGGTTGGTTATTGCCTTGCCATGTCCACATTTCTAGATCATTTCCACAGAGATTGAAATTTTATAGAAGACGAATGAGTCAAGCAAGCAAGCATCAAGTCTGAGTACTCTGGCACTCACGAAGCCTTGGAAAGAACTCTTTCCCCACATCCGAAGAAGAAGAAGAAAACCCTACTTAGAAGCCCAACCCCTGAAGTCTATGTCTAGGTTGATTTGTAGTCATTTTGCTCACCTCTATAGTCAATAGCTGCTTGGAAAACAGGAGGGATTAGAATTTGTATGAAGAAATGAATCTCGTTGAAAGATAGTAAAGTAATCATAGTCACACAATGCTCTATGTGCACATGCACATGCGCACAACTTGCCTTCTTTTTACCCCTGAGTAGACAAAATAACGGGATTCATGCCAGTGATTCAAGATCCAAATGTAGCACATGAGCTTATTCCTCATGCAGGTAGGAGGTGCCAGTAAACAGTGTGTTCTGTAGAACCTGGGGAGGAGGGAGGGCTGACCATATGTTCCCTCTTGCCATTTCTGCTTGTCATTTTCCACTCCCCTTCCCCCTGCAGGTGACTGATAAGTACAAGTTTAACAATCCTTCCAAAAGGGAAACACAAACCATAAATCTCTGCTTAATCTTTTAGTATGCACAGTTTATTCCTCTGTCACTGTATGCTGGAATTTGAAGTGAAAATTCAACTCTGTGTTTGTCCTCCCCATTCTCCATCTCAAATTACTTTGATTTTCATTTCATCTTAATTTGGAATGTGGAAAGCTGAGCTCTCTCAGACCCACAAATCTCACTGAGGAATTACCTATTTCTCAGCTTTACATGTCTTTTGGATATCTCCTGCTGAGCATGTGTTCAGAGGACCTTCTGGCCTCATCAGTAACATGTATCTCAGCTGTCACTTGCTGTTTGAGGAAAATCTGGACTCACAGTTTCTATGGTAAGGTAACACATCTTCACAAAATAAGGGACTTGGCGGGTAGGTGTTTACAAACTTCTGGCCAAGGGTGACATTGGGATTCGAACAGACTTGTCCTGTTGTGGTCATCACCTGTAGGAATAAGAGCTGATGGTGCTACAGTCTTACGTCCTCAAAGAAAGAAACCACTTTCTTGACTATCTGCTGCTATTGCTTTTCTTGTTCTGTCTCTTAAGGTGACTGAGTAGAACTGTCCCATGGGATTTTCCAGGACGTGAACTTTCAGAAGCAGACGGCCATTCCCTGTCTTCCAGGACACCTCTGGGTGGCCTCCAGCTACCTACCCTCTGGCTAATATTCAAGGGCTTTGAGAGCATGGAAGTTTTTCCTAGACTAAATCCCACATATATTATGAGAAAATAGTTCTTGTACCTGGTGTGAATGTGTGTGTGAAATGTAAACTGAGATGATTCAACATCATTTGCATTCCTTGGTTAATGAATGCTTTCTTTCATTACAATGTAACCTAGCTTAACTTTTTGATTCATCATTTTATTATTCATTTTTTTAATTTCTTCTATTCAGGTTTACTTCATTAATATGATTTTAGGAAGAGGGTTGCCTCTGAAAAGGCTTCTTTTTCAATAAATTCAAGAAATATATTTTTAAAATAACATTTATGAGGTTCTGCCCCTAACTGATCAAAGATTAAAGTTGGCTCCTTTGACAAGTTGTGCCACTCAAAAATAATGGCCTTCTTGTCTGGGAGGTTACAGTGAGCCTTGGTTGGTTTTGGCTTACCACAGCATCTGCTGTTGCTATGCCAAACCAAAATCAAAAACTGGACAGCATTTTTAAAAGATTCTGTTTGCTTCTCTCATAAGAATTACTGTTTTTCCTATAACCATACTTCTGGGATTTAAAATGTTGTCTACTATACATAAGCTTTTAGAAACACTATTGGTTTCAGCACTAGTGGTTTCAACACTATATGTTTTAATTATTGATGTCTATCAGATGAGCTTTGTTGTGTGGCTATACCCCGTAAGTTATAAAACATTATTTGCAGAAAATCTCAGCGCATGCATAGATCTATAACAAAGTTTTCCCACAGTGCTGAAAATACTTGAATTATATTTTTATCACTTTATGTGAAAACCTTAAAGATGTGTTTTTAAAAACATATATCTATATATTTTTAAAACACATCTTCTCCCTGCCAAAGTGTAAATGATGTAGACTCACACAAAGTAAGCATCTAGTTCTTTTTTATAATTTTCATTTTTGGGTTAAAAATTCTCTGCTTATATAATTCCACAATATCCAATCAGACCCTTTAAGAAAATTATCATAGTTATTTTTAAAAGTTTGTCCTTTAAATTCAACATCTTGGCTACATCCACTGACTGATTTTTCTCTTCATTTTGGCTCATGTTTCTTTGCCTCTTTTCCCATCACATAATTGTAGGTAACATGAGAATATAATGGTAACATTATATTCAGAAATGTTTCTTTAATATTTTCTGCATAAGAAGATACTCTATATAGTGTATAGTATATAGAATATACTATAGAGTGTACAGTATAGTAAGACAAACATTGGACTACTTGACATCAAATATGAACTGAACTTATCTGTTCTGTTTAACTACAAACTCATCTAAAGGCAGACTTAGTAACAGAACTTGTTCATAATTTGGGGACTACCTTCTTAGAACATGGTGTTTGCATAATATGTAAATCATGTCATATATTTTACATAATATATCATAGAGGTAAATAAAACATTATTGTACTTATATAGCACTCCACTGTAGTGACTAAACTGTCATTTACTAAGCCACCTCTTACTAATCGACATTTAGGTATTAAGCATTTCAGTATTTTAATTGACATATCCATGAGCAATTTTATAAATGTACACATATTTTTGTGAACATTTCAAAGGCTGAATTCCCAAAAGTAAAGCTGTCGCTATTGTTACTATTGTGGCTTCTAGTGCCATTGAGTCAGTTCCAACCTATAACGACCCTGTGCACTGCAGGAAGAAACATGGCCCAGTCCTGCACTGTCCCTACAATGGTCCCCGAGCTTGAGCCTGTTGTTACAGCCCCTGTGTCAGTCCAACTCCTTGAGGGTCTTCCTATTTTTCCCTGCTTCTCCACGTCACCAAACATGATGTCCTTCTCCAGGGACTGGTGTCAGCTGACATGTCCAAAGAAAGTAAAATGAAGTCTCACCTTCCTTACCGCTAAAGAGTAATGAAAACAGCTTGTTTTAAAGGCGTTTATTTTTAAAGGGAAGTTTAAATATAATCTAGTCATTTTCTAATGCTCTGGGGAAATGTTACAGTTATTATCATAATATTTTGGCATGCGGTAACCCCTGGCACAAGTACTTGAGGCCAGAAAAACCAAAAGAAAGTTTTATGGGACACTAGCACTACAAACAGTTCACACAAGGGTGTTTGTGCTCAAATTAGAATGAAAGCCCAGTGTACTATATTCACCCATCCCTTTACTCAAAGATACAGAATCTGCTTTGGTATAGCAAGAATTCTGTGAAGCTTTACAGAAGAGTAATCCATTTAAATTTATTTCATGATTTTTTTATATATTCATTCTCTATCGTCTATTGACACCTAGTAGAGAAAAACACACTTTGCGAGATGCTGCTCTAAAAAATTTAGCTCTTTCAAAATACACGTAAACATATTTCAATGCCTTTCCCAGTGTTTAGGTTTTCAGCACTTTTCAGAGTGAGCTGCCCTTTCCTCCTATTTCACTATGTCAGAAAGTCCTTTGCTGAGAAATTAGGTGACTCCACATTGTTAGATTTGTTTATGGATTAGAGGTAAGCGCACTTTAAGGGAGGGCCTGTGTAGTTCTCCACTGAGTCAATAATGAGAGGTTTTAATTGCTGCCCATTACCAAAACTGCTGCCTTCCAGCATGAATCTCTGCTTTTTACAAGATTTTCATCTGTGTTTACTCTTAATTGAAGAAGTAAGATGTAGTTGGCTAGTCCCTGAAATTCTGACTTAGTCAAGTCTCTTCAGAGGACAAAACATAGGATGGTTCAATAATCTGGTTTATCATAAGGTATCCGATGAAAACTTTACAGTTAGACTATGCAGCTAATGGTGCCATTAAACCAGACTCTTCCCTAGGTATAGCCAGCATTCATTGAGAATTTACCATATGGAAACCACTTTGTGAAGAAATTTCACAAAATCTCAGAGTGAAAATACACTATTATTATATTCACTGAACCATAAAGAACCTAGATTCATTAGAGTAGTAAGAAAACTCTTTTAAAATTTTTTGAACCCTTTGAAGTATAAAAAATTTACAAAACAAAAGAAAAAATATTGGTACATCTAATTTTAAAAAGAAATCTTCCCAATCTCAAAGTCTTTCTTAATGGTCAAATTATTGCACCCACTACGTGGTGTTGAATGTGTGCACATGATAGATAAAGGGAAAAGAAGAAGAAGAAAGCAAAGCAAAATATAACTAATCAAGGCTGTTATTTTAATATCTGATAACCAGATTGCAATTCAGAGATTAAAGATTAGACAAAACTGGGGTAAAATTTCTACTTGTCCGTTTTTCCTTCAGATTCTTTTCCATACTCAATTTAGTCCTTCTTTGTAGTTTCCTTTGATATCTGTTGTAACACACAAACACTCCTCATTTATTGACATGGACAGGTTCAAAACAGGTGGTTGTTATGTGAAATCAGCATCATGTGAGAGTCATATCTTTTTTTGCTGGTATTCCCCCATCTCTGCTGTGATCACTCACTGTCTGTAAAGTACTTCTGAAGTCTTCAGGATACATCTGGCACAGCAGGTCCCCTTCCCTATCACATCATCCCCACCACCGGAAACTTACTGAAGTGGAGGTGCTGCAAGTAGTGGTGGTGTTGGTGGCACTGGTGCTGGTGCTGGGGCTGCTGGTGGTCAATTATCCAGGTTGCTCATCACTCCCAATACTTGCTCTTGGGTGGGATCATGCTTGTCCTCTCTGTGCTTCAGCTCCACTAGCCCATGTATCCCCCTTCCATCTCCTCATTTCCTGCCTCCCTTCACAGAATTTACAGTACTTCCAGACTCTCACCCAGGCTCAACCTGACCACCCTCAACTTGTCTTCATTCCACTGTCACCTTATGCCTCCTGTGGCTAGACTCCTATATCACAGGCAGGTGGGAAAAGCCACCCCAAAGCCCATTGGCTACTGTCCCTTAAATTCTGTGACCACTGTTGGAACCTCCAGAATACATTTAGAGTGAACCATGGAGGGCCATGCATGAAACTAAAACCACTCACCAAAGTTGCTACCTAATAAAATTTTCAAAATTGTTGTAAATATGAAATGTTGAATAATGAGGTGGGACAGTGAAAATGAGTAGGTGTGGCTGCAAAAAAAAGTTTTCACTAGACAAAGGGAGTATAGCATTTCTCTGGACTGAAAATATACCTCATCCCACAAAATTTCATATATAGAAATTTGGCTCAATTCCTAACTAATTTGGAATCATGAAGTCAACAGTGTTCTCTCTGTGGATAACCAATCAATATGAATGCAAAGAAAGGCTTAGAATAATTTGCAGCTGGAAGCACACTTGAGAAAGCAAAACACAGATTTTCAAAGCTCTAAAACCTTAGGTCTATTTGATCTGCAGTCATGATTACAATTTGTTACATGCAGAAAACATGTATTTATTAGTAAACATGTATTCACTTCCAAGGCATCTTGCTGATTATTGCAGTGCCTATGAAAACACACAGTGATGGGGGGAGGTAGGAGTAAATTGTTTGAGTACATTGGAAAATATTATTTAAAAATGTATGCTATTGACTTCTCCCACACAAAGAAACACTACCAGGGAATATGTTGAATGAATTTTATACTGAAAATATAATAGTCTGTTAATAAATATTTGATAAGCAACCATTACAGGTCAGATGTGTGCTGCAGTGATTCATTGCCATCAAGATTATTATGAGTTGTGACAGCCGCATGGGTATCAGAGTAGAAT
Source organism: Nesogale talazaci (assembly GCA_004026705.1). Lineage (NCBI taxonomy): Eukaryota > Metazoa > Chordata > Mammalia > Afrosoricida > Tenrecidae > Nesogale > Nesogale talazaci. The sequence continues at coordinate 15,614 of PVJH01014708.1, read as the reverse complement.
TGTGCCCCATAGTGTTTTCAATGGCCTGTTTTTCAGATGTAGATTTTCTAAAGTGCATTTGGGTAGACTCAATTCTGAATCTTTTAGTTAGCAGCTGAGCATGCTAGCCATTAGAACTACCCAGGATATCTATGAAGTCACATAGTAGCAGAATTTTTAAAATGTTAATTAAAAACCTCATAAAAACCTCATCAGGTTAGCCCTTATGGAGAGCTAGTTGACCCAAAATACCATCTTGTATTTTAGTCTTCAGTAATGTTGCCAAGAGAAAGGTTGGAGGTTTATACTCCAAGCTGCTAGGAGGGAAAAAGGTTTACAGCTGTGAAAGTAATCCTATTTTGTGCTGATTGCTATAAGTGAGATTGAACTCAAAGGTCAGGTTTTTGATTTGGGCTTTTGGAATGTTCAGACAATAGAAGTCCCTGGCACCAACTCTCAAGCACTCAACCATGAGACAAAAGGTTGGAGGTAGAAGGACCACAAGAAGCACCCCAGGATACAATTCTGGCAATCTGCTGCTGAGAGGACACATTCTTGAAAACCCTGTAGAGTCCAGTTCTACTCTACACATTTGGGATTGCTAACATCACTATCAAGTTGACAACCACTGACAATGAACTTGTTAGACAGAATATTGCTGATCACAGGTCAACTCACCAAAAAGAAAATAAGGCATGAGGCGACAAGATTTGGTTGTTGTTGTTGTTGTTGTTAGTGCCATCAAAGAAGCTCTGACCCAGAAAGACCCTGTGCACAACAGAACTGAACATTGCACAGTCCTGCACCCTTCTCACAATTGTTCCTGGGCCTAAGCCCATTGATGCAGCCACTGTGTCAATACATCTCATGAAAGGCCTACATCTCTTTCACTGACCTTCTTCTCTTTACAATACAGTCCTTCTCCAGAGACTGGTCTCTCTTGACCATAGGATCAGAATATGTAACACCAAGTCTTGCCATACTTGTTTCTAAGGAGCACTCTGGTCTTCCTTCTTCCAATATAGATCAATTTGTCCTTTAAGCAATCCATGGCATTTTCAATATTCATCTCCAGTATCATAATTCAAATGCTTTGATACATCAATGATCTTCCTTATTCAATGTCCAATTGTCACACGTATATGACACAATGGAAAATACCCTTGCTTGGGTCATGCACAAGTTAGTCTTCAAAGCAACATCCTTATTCTTCAATACTCTGAAGATAACTTTTGCAGCAGATTACCCCAATGTATATTCACCTAATGCAAAAGGTCCCTTGAGTTCTTGATTGCTGCTTCCATGAGCATTGATTGTGGATCCAAGCAATACAAAATTCCTGACAGCTTCAAATTTTTATCCATCTATCATGATGCTAACTATTGGTGCAGTTGTGAGCATTTTGACCTTCCCTACATTGAGTTGTAAGCAATACTAAAAACCACAATCCTTGATCTTCATCAGCAAGTGCTGCAAGTCCTCCACACTTTCAGAAAGCAAGGTTTTATCACCTGCATACAAGAGTTTTTTAATAAAACTTCCTCCAATCCTGATGCGGCACATTTCTTCATATAATCTAATGATTTGTCTCATAGTATATAGACTGCAAAGGTATGGTGAAAAGACACGCACCTTTCCTGATTTCACATCTTGTAATATTCCCTGTTCTTTCCCATAGCTGAATCTTGACCCATATATAAGTTCCAAATGAGCTCATGAATTATTCCAGAATTCTCAATCTTCTCAAGGTTACCCAAAGTTCATTATGATCCACAATGTTGAATGATTTTGCATCATCAGTGAAGCACAAGTAAACTTTCTTGCATTCTTGTATTCTCTTGTATTCTCTTTCTTGTATTCTCTGCTTTACACCAACCTTCATCTGACTTCAGCAGTGAACTCCCCTGCTCTGCTTCCTCTTCTGAATCTGGCCTGAACTTCTGGTAGTCCCCTGTCAATGTGCTTTTGTAACTGATATTGGGTGATCGTAAGTAAACTTTTACTTATGTGTAATATTAAGGATATCATTCTATAGGTTGAGCACTCTGTTGGGTCATCTTTCTTAAGAATGAGCAGAAATACAAATCTCTTCCCTTCAGTTGACCAGGTAGGTATGTTCCAAATTTCTTTGCATAGACTCATGAGTGCTTCCAGTTCGTCATAAGCTTTCTGAAACATTTGAATGGGCATCTTGTCAACTCCTAGAATATTGTGTTTGGTTAACACATTCAATGCAGCTTGGACTTCTTCCTTCAACACCATTGGTTTTTGCTAATATGCTGCCTCCTGAAATGGTGGACTGTTCACTAGCCCTTTCTGGTTCAGTGACTGTGTTTTCTTTCCATCTTTTCTTGATGCTTCCTGCATCATTCAACATTTAGCCTATAGAATCTCTAAACACTGCAAATCAAGGCTTGAATTTTTTTTTCTAGAGTTCTTTCATTTTCAGACGTAATGAACATGTTTGGGTTTTCTAATTCTAGGTCCTTGCATATTTTATTATAATGAATAATAACCTTCTCTTCTTGGGCTGCCATTTGAAATTTTCTGTTCAGCTCCCTCACTTTGTCCTTCCTTTCCTTTGATTTAGCTATTTTAAAATTAATGGCAAGTTTTCAGAATCTCTTCTGACATCCACTTTGATTTTTTTTCTTTCATTCCTGTCTTTTAATGACCATAGACTTTCTTCATGGATGATGGCCTTGATGTCCTTCCACAACTCAACAGGTTTTTGGTCATTCGTATTCAGTATTTCAAACCTTTTCTTGAGATATTCTCAAAATTCAGTTAGGACAAACTCAAGTTGATATTTTGGCTCATGTGGACTTTTTTTTATTTTCTTCAGTTTTATCCTGAACTGACATATGAGAAATTAGTGGTCTGTTCCACAGGCAGTCCCTGGTCTGGTTTTAACTGCTGATACTGAGTTTTTCCATCATGTCTTCTGACAAATGTAGTCAATTTTATACCTGTGCATTCCATCTGGGTAAGCTCATGTGTATAGTCACCTTTGGTGTTGTTAACACAAGATATTTACTATGAGCAAGATGTTGGTGTTTCAAAATTCTTTCGTGCCATCTCCAGTTACTTTTCTGTCACTAAGTCCCTATTTCCCAACTATTGTTCCTTCCTCCTTGCTTCCATTTGTTTTGCCAATCACCAGTAATTATCAATGCATCTTCATCACATGTTTGATCAACTTTCTGACTGAAGTCTTTGGTAGAGTTTTTCAATTTCTTCATTGCTAGCATTGTGGTGGGTGCATACATTTGAATAATAGCTGCATAGATTGGAATTCCTTAAAGGAAAAGAGATATAATTCAGCCACAGAAAGCATTTTAATTCATGATGTGTTTTTATCAAGATCCTTTCTGACAGTGAATACCATACACTTCCTCTTGGTTGTATTATTCCCAGTATAAGCAATTGTATTATTTTCTGATTTAAAATACAAATCCATTTCAGCTCACTAATGCCTAGGATATCAGGTTCCATGCTTTCCAGTTCACTTCAATGATTACTATTTTCCTAAATTCATACTTTTCACATTTCAATCATTAGAAGATTCCAATCATTTCATTACAATCATTAGAAGATACTTGCAGCTTTCTCTCTTGAGCCTGTCTTGTGCCTCATCAACCAATGTAGTTCCTTCAAGTTTCATTCCTACAGGCTTGACTAGACTCATGTACCACAATTGGCTCCTCCAAGAAATCATCTTGTCAGTCATATTTTTAGTACCCTCTGATTTGAGGGGCTCATCTGTGAGCAATATCTCTGACAATGTTCTGTTTCTGTTGTTAGACTTTCAGTATTTGAAAATGCTTTGCAGCGTTGCAGAAGGTCTTTATCAGCTTCTTCCTCTGCTGTGGATAGCTGAGTCCTTCTTCATTGTCTGTTCTTAATCTGAAAGCTTTGCTAAAACTTGCTCACTGTGCGTGACCCTGCTAGCATTTGAAAAACCAGTGACATAGTTTTCAGCATCACAGCAGCACAGAAGCCACCACAGTCTGACAAACTTACAGACAAATGGTGACGCAGCCCTACCAGATGCCAACTGTGTTAGTCCAGGTAGACTAAAGGAACAAATTCATAGACTCGCATATGGATATAAGGAAAAGATTTATATACAAGAGAAACAGGACATTGAGCCCAGTCCAGTTCAAAGTCATAAGTCCGATATTAACCCAGATGCCTGAAATCAGTCTATAAAATTTCCTTCCGACTCACGAAGTCACAGGTCAGTGGGTGCAAAATCCCGGTGCTGGCAGGAGTCTCCACATGGCTCCTCACTTCCAGGGCTCATGGTCCATCAAGAGCAGAAGTAACTCATCGCTGGCAGAGGTCTCCATGTGGCCGCCCCAGCTTCAGAGGTCCGGCTCCATCAGGGCAAAGCCGCGTGGTCTCTCAGCTGGCTCTTCCAGCCTCTCAGATGCTGCCATCTTGTCTTGTCCATGATTCATCGTCTCTCTAAAACTAACTCCCCAAAACTGGGGAAGATAGCTTCTCATCTTCACGAGGGAAATATTGCAAGATTTCCCAGAAGTCTCAGGAGAAAGCCATGCCCACATAGAGGCCTCATTGGCTACTCAAAGGCTATCTCCAGATTAACAGGCTAGACTCCACCCCTACATTTCAATCATAAAATTAACATAAGCACATGACTGCCACACCAACAATTGTCTTAGCTTTAATATAAACCCTAAAAGACAACATGGGAGAGAGAGAGTGAGAGAGAGAGTGAGAGAGAGATTTGTGGCATTGAAAAGCAAGGATGCTATTTTTAGGACTATGGTGCAACTGACCCAAGTCATGATGTGAATCTCTGGATGGGTTTGGAATGTGAGTTTGGGGGCTAATAGTTGTCACTAGTGACTCCAATAGCCATATAGTTCCATGGAAAATTTATAAAACATAGTGTTTATTCACATATTTGACATTATGGCATAGCATATAAATATATGAAAACCTTATAAGACAAATGGACTAGATGATATGAAAGTTAACTAGAAGGGAGAATATTGAAAACATCATTGTAAAGAGAGTTAAGCAGCCACAAAAATAAAGAAATTCCTAAGAGAACAAAAGAGGAATGAGATAGAAGAGAGAGATAGAGACTGAGAGAATATATCCAAGTCCCAGATATGGAGTGAGTTCTGGGAATGGCAGACAGAACTTCCAGTCTCCTGACATATGGGTTGGTTCGTTATTTTTGTTTTATTTTGTTTTTCAGTTTAGTGTACAGGGGAGTTCTTGGATGATACAAAGAGTTGACATTTTTGACTGACTAGTATTTGGTGACTAACCAAAGGTAATGCTATCTCAGCATAATTAGAAAAGTTAGAATAGAAAGATTAATCACCAACATATGTAAAGAAAAAAACTCAGGATGAAGAAAATACTAATAAGTAACAAAGTAGGAGGCTTCCCACTACCTTATTTCAAGACCCATTATATAGCCTTGATAATCAACATTTTGTTGGTACAATAATAGAATATTATTCTGGAGAATAATGGATTACAAAGGAGAACCCAGAGAATCAAGCACCTACAGACCCATGGTTTTTAACAAAGGACTAAAACACAGTATACATGCTTCTCTATGTGATCAAAATGTGGAATAGTATACATGTGTTCAATCCCAATTAATAACAAAAATGCCTATATGTTTAAAAAATCCAAAAATAAATTATTTTTTGAAAAATTTAAAAGGTTAGAACAAGAACCCACAAATTGAAGAGATATATTTGACAAGTGTCAGATAAAAAACTAATTTAAAAATCCATAGACAACTATAATACCTTACAATGAGAACACAAATAATCCAATAATTAATGAGCACAAGAAATGAAAGACAAGTAATGAAAGATGACATTGAAGCAGCCAACATAGTATGAATATATGCTCATAGCATATGCAATGAGAAAAATACAAGTTAAAATAATAATGTGATATCACTTCACAGCAACACTCTTAGCAAATTTTAGAAAAGAAACAGAAAATGCCTGAGAGGATGTGGAGTGCTCATACATGGCTGGTAGGATTGCAGAACTGTACAGCTATTATGAAAAATAATAGTATGACACTTCCTTAAATAAATATGACTAGAAATACCATATGATCCTGCAATCTTCTACTCCACATGAACCCTAAAGAAATAAAGGACAAAACATGAGCATATATATACCCACCATGTTTATAATAGCCAGAAAGAAATGTAAACAGCCAAAAACCCTGTCTGTGGAGGAATGGATAAGTGAATTCTGATATATACACATAATAGAACATTGTTCATCTTTACAAAACAATTATGATTCTGTCAAACACCTCATGATATGGACAAAATTGGTTTTTATTATGCTCATAAATTAGTCAATCTCATTGACTAATATTTCATGGCATAACTATAATATTTATATTATAAATAATTATAAATATTATAATTATAAATTATAATTATAAATATTATAAATATATTTTTATATAATATATATAATTATATATATAATTATAAATATTTCATGGCATAATTATAAAGGAAAGAAAAAGTTTTCACACTAACGCAAAGATTTTGAAAGTAATGAAGAGATTGAGAGAGGTGTGCTGGGGAGGAGTGAAAGGAGAGACAAGGAGAGAGAAAAAGAGGTTAGGCCAAGATAGAGTCATGGGCTCAGGGAGATTGCTGGGACACTATCACTTTCTGATTCCATAGGTTGTGTAAACACATATAATATTTTTCTTTGTGTGTACAATCCTTCAAAAATAAGGAAAAAGTAATAATTAATTTGGCAGTCATGTACTTTGTTGTCAATTTCATGACTGGGAGTGTAGGGGCAGACTCTAGCCTGTCATTCTGGAAATAGCCAATAAGACTTCTGTGTATACATGGATTTCTCTGGGAAATCTCATGATATTTCCTCTGTGAAGGTGAGCGACTACAGAAGGGGTCCTCAAACTATGGCCCACAGGCTAAATGCCGCCCACCAGGTGTTTTTGCCAACGCTGTCCTGCTTAGCAGCCGACTCATCTCGGATCCGCAGTGAATTTGTTCATGGTTTGTTTGTTTGTTTGTTTGTTTATCTATAGTCTGGTCCTGCAATAATCTGAAGGATAGTGAACTGGCCCCCTGTTTTAAAAGTTTGAGAACCCCTGAACTATAGGCTCAGTCTCTTGGAGATGCTCTACTGACAAGACACAAGGCTGATTCCCTGTGAGTCATCCCAGAGGAGAAGCCACATGAGCCTACCCTGATGGAACCAGATCTCTGCAGCTGGAGAAGCGACATAGAGATTCCTGACAGTGCTGAGATGCTTCTACCACCACAGCATACACAGTGTGTTCCCACTGGCCTGTGGTTGTCCTGGCGTCATTGCATGTGCTTCATGAGTCTGAAGAGGACTTAGGGATTGGTAGCGGACATATGGACTAATATCGGACTTATGGACTTGGACTGGACTGGACTGGGATGCTTTCTCAGTGTTCCATTCGTCTTGAATATAAATCTCTCCCTTACATACATATGCATGTTTATGAATTTGATTCTTTAGTCTACCAAGGTAACACAACTAATAATACATTCTTCTTATTTTTAGTAGAAAGAGAAGGGTCGCTGCTTCAGAAATTTATCAGTTTTAACCACTGGTCTGAGTGACTAGCAGAGGAAGAATAAAAAAATGAGAGGGGAGGGACTATGAATTGCTAAAAAAAAATAATAAAGTAACTGTGAGATACCTAAGATATGGAGTGAATTGGAAAACATTATACAAGATAAAGCTAGTCAGTCAAAAAGTACAAATATTGTCTGAGACCATAGTTATAAAAGAAAGAAATCAAATTAGAAGTTTTTATACCAAATGAAACAGACGTTGATGGTTTCCAAGGGGTGGAGGTAAACTAAAAGAAGGAGAATTGCTTGGCTAGAGGGAAGATAGGTGTTAACTTATGCTTTCTAGTTGAATCTGATGGAGTGCCACACTGTCTCCAAAGTCTATTTTCGGTTTCATAGATCTGCTCCCCCTGCTGCTCTGCTGTATGGCCTCCGTGTCTCACCCCAGTGTGATGGGGCCAGACCCTGCACTATTCCCACACTGTGTTTACAGTGCGGTGCCCAGCAGTGGTATGGTTTAGTGAAGAGCACCATATCCCATGGGGGGGTTGGCCCTATCGGCCTCCTCATGGGTTTTGTAATCTAAAGCACATATATCTTCCTTGGGGCTTGGTGGGTGAAGATGTCCCTCCTCTATCTCCATCCCTTTTCTGTTTCTCTATCTCCATCACTTTTTTGTGCTCTAATCAGATGCAATCCTCTCCCAAACTGTAGCCCCAGTGCTGTAACCTGAAGAGCATTCTTCTGGGGTGGCAGAGATATCCACATAGTTTGGGGTAGGGGTCAGTCCTGCAACTTCTCTATTGGTTCCCTGGTACATACTAGTATGTTGTATTCATGTCATGAGGCATCAGGTTAAAGCCTGTTCTCTCTCTCTCCCTCTCCTGTGGAGATATAAATAATACGTTCCTCTTGGATGAGCTAATGTCCTGCTCCCCTACCTACCCATGTTTTTCCCCTCTTTCTTTCCCCATGAGTATCCTTGGATTGGGTTTTCCCCCTGCCACAGTTGTTGAACCTAAGCCCAGGGATGTATGTATATAGTAACTTTGCCCCGATGCTCCATTTTTGTTTTATTTTTTTAACTTATCTCAGTGAACTCATGTTGTACTTGTCCTTTTGTACTTGATTTACTTCACTTAGCATAATTTCTTCCATTTGTTCCCATATAGCAAATGTGATTCATGCATTCATCGCTGCTTTTTAGGGACAGGGACACATAGTAGGCATGTACCAGAGTTTTTTTTTTTGATACTTTCAACTATTGATGGAAATTTGGGTTGTTTCCAACTCCTTGTAATTGTGAACTGTGCTATGATGAACATTGGAGCACAGATGTCTGGCTGTGGTTTGTTTCTTGCCCCTTCTGGGTTATGCCCAATAGAAGGATTGCTGGGTCGTATGGTAACTCAATTACCATCTGCTTTAGATATTGCCAAATCAATTGCCATAGTGGCTGCACATACGTACAGGTCCAGTCGCAATGGATGAGATCTCCTATCTCCACACAGTCCCTCCAACACTTGTTGCTTTCTCATTTTTTGAAATGGGCTAGCTTTGGGGATGTTAGATATATCTCATGGTTGTTTAACTTTGCATTTTTCTTATGGCTAATGTTCAGGAACATTTTCTCATATGTTTATTGGCCATTTGGAATTCTGCTCCTGTGAAAATTCTGTTCAGATTCTTTTCCCACCTCCTTACTGTATGTTTGCACAGTATTGTAGATTTTAATAATAAGGTGTTTGTCTGATGTGCCATTGCTAAAGATGTTTTCCCAGTCAGTGGACTCTCTTATTACTTTCTTGGTGAATTCTTTCAATGTACACAGGAGATTTATCTTCAGTATATCCCATTTTTCAATTTACGACTCCTCTGTATTTGTATTCTTCCCTTTTCCTGATAGCCTCTATATTCCCTGTGTGAAGATTCTCAGGTTTGTCCCAATTACCTCATAAATGACCCTAATAGTTTGGGGGTTTACTTCAAGGTCTGTGACCCACCATGAGTTTATTGTTGTGTGTGGAGTGAGATAAGGGTCTTGCTTCATTTTTCTGCAGGTAGATATCCAATTTTTCTAGTACCACTTATTGAAGAGGGCATCTCCTTCCCATTTGACATTTTTTGGACTCTTATCAAAAATCAATTGTCTGTATGCTAATGTTTTATTTCTGGGTTTTCAGCTCTTTTCCATTGGTCAGAATATCTGTCTCCCAATACCACACTGTTTTCACAATTTCCTTATAACATGTGCTAAAGTAAGGGAGAGCAAGCCCTCCCACTTTGCCTTTCTTGAGGAGTTCTCTGCTAATTCTGAGATTCTTCTCTCTCCATAAGAAGTTGGTAACTAGCTTTTCTAATCCTTTGAATAAGGATGGTGGTATTTGTATTGGGATAGCATTAAACTTATATAGTGACTTGGGGAGAACTGGTATCTTTACCATACTGAATCTTCCAATCCATGAAACTGCAGTAGTGTTCCATTTGTTGAGGTCACTCTTGGTTTCTTATAATAGTGTTCAGTAGTTTTCCTAGCATAAATCTTTTGTTATTCATTAGTCTGGTACATCCCTAGATATTTCAATTTGTGCTTTACTATTGTAAAAGGTACTACTCTTTTAATTGTCTCTTCTGTGATCTTCTCTGATATGTATAGCAGTCCAACAGACTTCTATTTGTTGATCTTACATTCTACCACATTGTCATATTCTTCCATCACCTTATACACACCACTTGTGGATTTGGGGGCATTTTCCATATATAAAATCATATCACCTGCAAATAATGATCGTTTTTTCTCTTCCCCCACAGATGAAAAGATTTGATGTCCTTTCATTGTCTTATGTTGTTAGCTAGGGCCTCCAGAACGATATTAAATAGAAGTGGGGACAAGAGGCATCCTTGCCTGGTTCCCTAGTTCAGTGGAATTGTTTCATCTTATCTCCATTAATTACCACATTGGCTGTTGATTTTTTCATATACTGCTTATTAGGGAATTTTCCTTCCATTCTTATTTTCTCAAGTGTCAAACTGGAATGGGTATTGCATATTGTTGAATGCTTTTTCACATCTATCAATATTATCACATGGTTCTTATATTTTTCATGTTAATTTGATGATTAATACTAATGGGTTTTAGAATGTTGAACCACCCCTTCATCCCTAATATGAATCCCACTTGGTCATGGTGAATTATATTTTGTATATACTTTGTATTCTATTAGCCAGTATTTTGTTAAGGATTTTTGTATCGATGTTCATTAGGGATATTGGTCTGTACTTCTCAATTCTTGTGGGATCCTTGTCCACTTTGGATATGGGCACTATACTGGCTTCATAGAAAGAGCGTGGGAGTTTTCCATCTTTTTCTATGTTCTGGAAGATTTTGTGTAGGATTGGTGTCAGCTCTTCCCTGAATGCTTGGTAGAATTCTCCTATAAAGATATTCTGGCCCAGGGAATTTTTTGTTTATATTCCCTTAATGATCTTGTCTATTTCTTCAATTTCTATGGGTCTGTTGAAGTTCTTCATGTCCATGTAGGATAGTATAGGGAGAGATTTTTTTTCAAGTATTTGTCCATGTCTTCTAAATTGTTGAATTTGTTAGAATACAGGCCTTTATAACACTGTGGGATTATCCTTTTGATTTCAGTAGAATCTGTTGTGATGTCACTTGTTTTGTCTTTCATCCTTGCAATTGATATTTGTTCCTACCTTTCTTTGGTTAGATTTGCCAGCAGTCTATCAATTCTGTTAGCCCTTTCAAAGAACCAACTAAAAGCTACATTAATTTTTCCATAGTTTTCTTGTTTTCTCTCTCCTTTACCTCGGCTCTAATTTTTATTATTTATTTCTTTTGTTACTAGGAGTTTGTTCTGTCGACACTACTCTAATTGGTGTAACTTCTGTGTCAGCATATCAACCATTAGTGTCTTTTTCTTTTTCATGTGTGCATGTACTGCTATCAATCATCCTCCTATAAATGTCTTTGCTGTGTCCCAAAGATTTTGGTACATCGTAATTTCATTCTCATTGTTTTCTAGAAACGTCCTGATTTCATCTCTGATATGGGCTGATACCCACTCATTTTGCAATAGAGAGTTATTTATCTTCCAATTTTTTCCTTTGTTTTCTTCACCACCCTTTTGTTGATTTCCAGCCTTATGACATAGGGGTTGGAGAGAGATGTCTGTACACTCTCTATGTGCTTGAATTTACTCAGGTTTGACATGTGTCCCTGCATGTAGTCTATCTTTGAGTATGTGCCATGTAGGCATTTTTTGCATTTGGGTAGACAGCTCTGAAAACATCTTCCAGGGCAAGTCATCAAATTTTGCTGCGTAGATCTGTAGCCTCCTTGTTAAATTTCTTTCTCTGTGATTTGTCTTCCTCTGAGAGTGGTGTATTAATGTCACCTACCATTGTTGAGCCTGTGATTTTTTTCATTTTTAAAGTGTTTGATTTATGAATTTTGTGGGCCTCTCACTGAGCATGTATATATTTATTATGTTCACTAGTTTTTGTTTCTACTGCTCCCTTTAGCATTACATAGAGCCACTCCTTTTCTCTTGTTATGACTGTTAACTTGAGATCAATTTTGTCAAAGACTAAAATTGCTACCTCTGCTTTATTTATTTATTTTTTTTGCATTGCCATTTGCTTGGTATGTTTTGCTCCAAACTTTAATTCTCAACCAGTTTCTGTCTGCTGCAAGCTTGGGATGAGACTGCTGTAGTCAGTGGATCAATGAGTTATATTTTATGAACCAGTGAGTTAGCCTTTGACTTTTAATGCCTGAAGTCAGTCCACTGATATGCAATATTATTACATCCATCTGTGGTCTCTGTGATGTCATCTTGTATCTTTTGTGTTGCGTGTTTTCCTGTCCGCCTATCTTATTAGATTGTGTTGTGCGTATGGTTCATTTTTGCCTACTTTCTTCTATTGAGCTAATGTTATCTTGTGGACTGTTTTTTCTTTGTCACTCTCTTTGAGTTGTGCTATGTGATAGTCTCTTATTTGTGTTTTGTGGGTGTTGATCTTCTGCCCGTACTGGAGTGACAATTACTTTTTTTAGGGCTGGCTTCCTTTTATGTTTTTTTGAGATTTTTCTTGTCTGGGAAGACTCTTACTTCTCCATCTATCTTAATAAATAATCTGGTTTGGTATAGTATTCTTGGGTTTGCATACTTTTCCTTCAATTTTTGGAATCTGTTACTCTACTCCCTATTCCTTCAATTTTTGGAATATGGCGCTCCATTCCTTATTCTTCACCGTGTCCACTGATAGGTCTGAACGTATTTTTATTTGGGTACATTTATAAGCGACTATTTATTTTTGCCTAGCTGATCTTATGATTTTCTCCTTTTCCTCATTGCTGGATAACTTAACTATTGTGTGTCTTTGTGAATTCTTCTTGGGAGTCAGTCTGGCTGGTGTTCTTTCACCCTTATGAATTTCATTTATTAAGCTGTGGAAGTTCTACCTCTAAGAATTCCCTCACTGTTTTTGCTGTTGACATCTTTGCTGCATTTTCTTCCAGTGTTCCAATTATTCTAATATTGTTCCTCTTCATAGCATCAAATATGGCTCTCAGGTTCTATTCAGCTTCTCTGATTGTCTTATTTGACTGGTTTTCTCATTTGTTGAGGTCTGCTTGGTTATCCTCTAGGTCACTGGTATGAGTCTCTGTCTCCTCAAGTCTTTTGGCAAATCTGTTAATATATTACTGGATTTTGTTATTTCATCCCTTCGGTCTTGTATTCCCCTTTGGTGCATTGCCTTTATCTTCTCTATCATTTCATCCTTTTTCTGTATTGCTTCCTTCATATCCTATGTGACTCCAAGCAGCATTCTGAAATTTTCTGTAGCAAGTCAGTATCTGCTTCTTCTATGCACAATCATAAAGTTTATGACTTCTGGCATTGTCTTCTGTTTTTCCTCTATTATATTGAGAATGTTGGGACTGGCTGCTATTTACATGTTGTTTTAGAGGAGCCCAGCACCATCTTCCAGAGTCATAGAGCACTGGGCTCTCTTTGGGGGGACTTGTATGAGTGGGCCCCTGAGGATGGAATTTCACTGGCTGATTTCTCAGTGAGCCATAGTGGTGTACCTCAAGGGACTTCGAGCATCTCAGGTGGCATGTGCGTTTCCCTCTGCAATTAGAGAGCTGGGGAGGGCATGTGGGCGTACCGTCCTTGGTGTAGAGCACTGTACATGGTAGGTGGAATTACGCTAGTCAGATCACCGTGGAGGTTGGGCAAGCAGGTTTTCATGCAGCAGCATAAAGCACCACAGATAGTGGACAGGAGTTTCCTAGTCACTTATAAGACATTGGAGTGTAAGTGGGATTTCCCCCAACCATTTTATTTGTGTGTGCAGCCAAGTCTTTTTTTTTTTTAATTTTACTGGGGGCTCTTACAGCTACTACAACATTCAGTACATCATTTGTATCAAGCACATTTGTACACATGTTTCCACATACATTTCCCAACATTTTCCACTTGAGCCCTTGGTACAATCTCCTCTTTAAAAAAAAAAACTTCCCTTTCCCCTCCCCCCCTTTTTTAATGAATCATTTTATTAGGGGCCCATATAACTCCCATCACAATCACTAACAACATCAGTTGTATGCAGGCCACTTTTACACAGCCATTGCCATCATCACTCTCAAAACGTTCTCCCTCCCTCCAGGCCCCCATTATCAGGTCCCTATATCACCCTTCCTCCCCCCTCTTCCCCTTGAACCCTTAGTAATTTACAAATTATTTTTTCATCCTGTACACTGTCCCAACACTCACTTCCCTGTTATCCATGCCCCAGAGAGAAGGCTATGTGTAGATCCCTGAAGTTGGTTCTCCCTTTCTATTCCTCCATCCCTCCACCCTCCTGGTATTACCACTCCTATTACTAGTCTTCATGGATCATGTTTCCTAAGTTTCCCATGTTTTCAACTTCATTGTACATCTCCTGGTCTAGCTGGATTTATGTGGTAGAATTGGGGTCATGATAGTGGGTGGGAAGCAGCATGGGAACTAGAGGAAGGTTGCATATTTTATAGCTCCTACCCTGTATCTTAACTGACTCATCTCTCCTTGTAACCAAAGCCTTTAAGTCCCCAGATGCTCTGTTTTTTGATAGCCAGGCACCATCAGCTTTCTTCACCACCTTTGCTTATACACACATTTGTCTTCAGTGACCATGTCGGAAAGGTGAGCATCTTGGAATGCCAATTTAATAGAACAAAGTGTTCTTGAACCGAGAAGATACTTGAGTGGAGGTCCAATGCCCATCTGTTGTCCTACTACTAACCCTATAAGCATAAACATTAATCTCTTTCCCCATCCTCACTTATAAATGTATGCCCCTATGTACATACCTGTATTTGAACCTCTGTAAATGTTCATTATTCCCCCGTTCCTTCCTCTATTTCCATTTGCTTCCCTCTTGTCCCACTATCATGCTCACTCTCCATTTGGGTTTCAGTATTTTTTCTCTGTTACATTAGTCTTAATCAATCCCTATTACCCTTCTCTCACCCACCTTGTCCCTGCATTTGTATCAATTGTTATTCCCTTTTTCCTGGGCTGGTCGACATCACCACCTTTCCCCCTCCTCCCCCTCTTCAATGTCCCCTACCCTGGAGCCATCAGTCCTATAATTTTCGCCTCCAACATCTTTGTCCAGTCTATCTTGTCTATATAGACTTGTAGAGGAGCAATATGTACAAGAAAGGTCTCCTAAAATGGAGCAACTTAAGCAAATAAAACAATGATAACAACAGCAAGAAACCCCTTTAATGTACTATACAATATTTAACAGAATAATAAAATAATAGCAATATAAGAACCTGTATAAAGTTCAAGTTCTGTAGTTGACCTCCTAGAGTGAGCCCTGGTTCATTCAGATGGGGTGCCAATACCCTGGCCCCAAAGTATATCTTTGTCACTCCATCTGTGACTCTATGCTCTGTTGCACACTCTTAGTGCTTTGCATTGGTGTGGTTGTGTCCAACAGGGTATAATCT